>CM021101.1:729122329-729261806 GCA_007115665.2 Sequoiadendron giganteum
GAAAATTGCCTTTTCACAATTTGGGAGAATGTTGGTTTGAAAGCCAAGAGAAAGAGGAAGTTGAAGTCTCTTCCCACTAGAAATTTGATTTGACCGACTCCCTTGAATCATGTGTAGAAAATAATGTGGAAAGAGATGTTTCTAGTAGTCACAAGGCAGATTTCTCTTCACCTGAAAACAAGCTAAGGCAAAAAGCTAAGGAATTGGAAGACGGTATGGATGGAATGATGAAGAGTGTCCATCACATGTGAGACAAGTTGGGGAGTGCAACTCAAATGATTTTTGAAATATTTTTCCATCAAATTTTTTCTACATCATCTCAGCCAACATATGAAGATTGCAGTTGAAGCTCACAAACTGCTGAAAATCGAATTCAAGTTTTTTCATAGCTTGATGAATTGCATCACCATGTAAAAAATTTGATTTATGTTGTAACTAGAGGATAGGATGTATGTTGCATTTCCATTTCTGATATGAATTTCATTAATTTTTCCTTGGAGGAAATCAAATCAAGTCTTTTGCATATCATTTGTGTTAAAGACAAAGTGGCCAAAATTGCCGACAAGGCATTGGAGTGTAGCGAGCTCGCCAAAGCCAAGTTGCAAGAAGTGCATGAGACTCTAATTGAAGCAGAGAATCAGATTTTTGTTGTTCATTATTCATGGGAGCAAGAAAAAAAAAGGAGCTGAGAAGCTTCAGGTGATTCTTGATGAGCTTGATCTCATACAAGAAATATATGATTTAGAATGATGTCCTAAGAAACCAAAGTATTCAAATTATCATCAACAAGTTTTCCAAGATTTTGACAACTTGTTGTATGAAGAAGGTGCTAATAAGGTTTATGTAAATCCTCTTTTTGATATTGATGAAGGAATTGCTTCAAAGATTACTGAAGGAGGAAGTTTGAGTTTGTCTTCTAGTGTTGGAGAGTTGATATGAGAGTTGCATGAAATTGAATCTACTGCTGCTCCTAGTGCACCCACTCAACAAGAATTGGTAACTCCTAGAACACAAATAAATCGAGACATTCTTATGGTTCATCAACAAAGAGTTGATGGTCATGATGATGAAGGTTTTATTTAGTTTTTCATGAGGATGCTTGTGAGACTCTTGTCATATTTTAGTTCATCACCATCTTCTCTTAGAGTGATGGATTTCATAATTTTATTTGATGAAGGGTTCATGGAATCTTTCTGACAATATATGATAGAAGATTTTGGGTTCAATCTCTTCAACGAACATAGGTTTGTTGAATAATTCTTAGAGTATCAAGAAGTTTTTATCCAGATGGATTGGGAGAATTGGAGGATTCATGTGAGAATAGTTCTCCATCTAAGAAATGGTACGTCATTGTTGATAATATGGGATCTTGGCATTACTTGGCAAAAAGACAATATTGAAAATTCTAAAAGGGATAAACTAGCACATTGTTTTCAAAATGTTGTTGAGATCATCAGCTCTTGTGTTGGGACTTGTCTCTGATTGGAAGTTAGTATTTGGGATCCCAAGTATTTTCTACTGAAGAATGGTAAGCATAAAAAGAAGGTTGGTTGGAGAGATAAGTGTAAAAATTTCAGTTTTATGATTGCTGCTACCTTCTTTTCCTGTTATTGGTTTTTTATTTCTGATCATAAATTGGTCTTCTGGGATGGAAATATGATTGGAAAATGATTTATGGTGGAATTGGGACCTTTATTGAAGAAGCCACCAGCCTTGTTCATGAGAATCTATGCCAATTTTAATGAGAAATTATTTTGTTGCAGCTGCTGCTTATTGTTGGGGATGCCGATTTTTCATAAATCAGATTTTAAATTGTCTAAATCAGACCTGTTAGTTGGTTGGTGTTTCCATTTTCTAACCTTCCAGTCTACTACTAGAACTGATTTTGAGCCTCAAATAAGAAAAGGATTGTTAAAGTGCATCCATAATTCATGTATGGGATGTTCTCTAATGTTCAATAGTGGCCTTCTCTGTGTTTTCTCCTATACTAGTGTTTGGGGTAGTAAGCTAGAAACTGATTTGGTCCACCAATTGGAGATTCATGAGGTGAAATTTGTAAGTTTTCCTTACAATCATCTCAGTTATATCAGTTTTTTTCAAAGAAGGAATTACACATCTTTACATATTTTTGAGGATGTGATGGGGGATCTCTTGCAAGGAGTTGCTCTTTCCTTTGCAAGAATTATTGGAAGAGTCACATATGTTGTCATCAATCTTCTTGGTGCTATGAGGAGTTATGATATGGAGCATGCTTTTGAATTGAGGAAATTATTTTCCTTATTGCTCAAGAATGTGTTAGATTGTGGTATTGTTGTTTTTGACTCAGAGTTTTCAAGACATGAGATGCTGCAAGCTTTTTTTTACATCAGTTCTTTCAGATCTATTAGTTTGGGTCTCAGATATGGTGACTCTTTGTGGTTACAAGGAGCGTTAGTGCAAATTTTGAGTTTTTTTTATTCTTGTGTGATCAGAGTGATGTAGCATCAGCAGGGTGAGTCTTCTCAGAGATGGATTTGGGACCCCCGGATCCTACTTGGCATAGTATGGATCAAATAGTTTTCTTACAGTGTGGTGGCATTGCTTGAGGACAAGCAATTTTGGGAAGAGATGATTGTAATGTCCCTGATTTAGCCCTACTCTCTATAGTTGGATTTAGCCTATTTCTAGAAACTCGCAGGCTAAGCAGAATGGGAAATTAGGATTTCCTATATTATAGGAGGTTTCAGATGCAGTTTTGAGGGCTTACATGTGTGTTATTTTGAAGAATGTCTAGTGGATTTTTTAGGGTTTTCAGAGATCTCCAGGGTGATGTGACATGCATATGAATTTGACATCCTTTTCAGGCACTTACTATTTATAGTAAGTGATGATGGTATCTTGATTGTGCTTAAAAGATATTTGGAAACACTTACTATTTATAGTAAGTCATGATACTTCTTAGTTGGCATATAGATGTGGTTTTGGAAAAAATACCATTTATAGCAATATGCTATTTTTGGTAAATATATTTATAGAAGTATCACTCTAGTAGAAACTCAATCTTTTGCAGTTTAGTGTGGCCAATCAGTTTAGATTTATGTTGAGTTAAAGTGAATTTACTATTTTTGGCAGTATCATCATTTGTAGTTTAACTCAGGTCATCATGTTATTTGTGGTGATTGTTCAGTTTCAGTATTGGCATTGGTTTTGCATATCTCCTTGGACTAAGTGTTATACTTAGTCAATTTCATGCTTTTAAGTTGTACCCCTATGTCTAGGATTGATAACTTCATGTTGTTTTAAAGAGGGGACATTAAGGGGTCATGTTGAGCATTTAATGATTTATTAAAAGCTTTATTGTTGCAAAGTAAAATTGATGCCTAAAGGGAAGGGGAGTGATGTTTTATATTTTCACAATAAAGTGAATAGTTGAATGTGGTGTCCCTTGGGAAGTTGAAGTGATTCAAATTATTGGAATTCAGAGTGTTTCATTTGCCCATTGAAACTTATATATTGTTGCATTGTGAAGAGTTGAGCATGTTATGTTTTGGAAAGCAAAGTTATGCTGCTGAATTGAAATCCAGAATCCGGCTAAGGGAAAGCTTAGCAAATCTAGTCCACTCTTCGGTCTTGAAACTATTGTTCCCTAGATGATGGATTGAGAGTGTGCTTCATTCAAAAGTGCATATTGAGCTTCATTGTTGGAGAAATTTATGTTATTTCCAAAATTTGTGTTTGCTGGTCCTTTCATGGCTAAAGACCATTTCTATTTACAGCTTGGAGAGTTATTTTTATTTTTTTATGGGTGTTTTCTCTTTCCATTCCTAGACTAGAGGCAACCATTCTTGGAGATTCGTAGATTTAAATTTGAAGTTTATGATTTTATTTACTAAAATCGCCCTTGTAAGGAGGTCATACCTTTCTATTTGCATTGGGATTCATGCCATTAATTATTGTTGGTATTTTGGAGCTGTTTTTACATCTCAAGAGGGGTGGCTATCTTCTAGTTGATCATTGCCTTTGGTTTGAAGCAATTCAAAGGTATTTTGGTTGAGTTATGAGCATTTCATGATTTTTTGTTAGGAATAAGGTGTCTCAACCTTGGATAATTCCTATTCTTATTATTTGTTTTGTAAAATGTATTTCTTGCAAATAATGTAATTAAGTGTGAGTGTACATGTCTAGTTTGCATGTTGATGTGTCACTCCACTTAATGTGTCGGCATCTTGAATTGTGTGTAAGGAGATCATGGCTGAAACGGTTATGACGGATTCCTATGACACGTAAGAGCTATGTCTGGAAGATTCAATGACAGGTGAAGACATGTGGCAATTGATAAAGTTGAGTTACTGTACACTCTCGGAGAATGGTAAAACCCTAATACAGTTATCTTCGGAAGTTGCCCTAAAAGGGAAGCGCATGATATAAGCGTTTTTTAGGGTTGCGAAGATTTGTGATGTGAGTGTATTGTTGGAACATTTTTTCATGCTGCCGCATTTTGTCTTCAAGAGTTGGAAATCTCCTGAAAGAACTTGCATTGCAAGTGTGTTGTAACCGTTGTGTTGAAGATAATACATTGTGCAGGTTTTGGAGTGCTGGGGTTTTTTACCGAAAGGTTTTCCCCAGGGTAAATCATTGTGTCATTCTTCATTTTCTGTATGTATGGTATATTGCTGCAATATCTTTGTTAAGTAGATTAACGAATCTGAAATTGTAAGGGTTTAAAACGAATTTGCACCATACTTTCCTTAAGAGATTAGTGTAGGAAGCTGTTTCCGCACCTGAGTTTCCTTACAAGTGGTATCAGAGCCTGATCAACTTTTGATCCTAGTTGTTGGGTAGGGTTTTTTGAGCTAATCTCAAGTTGAGTGGGAGTTTTTTTGTGCAGAGCATTCTGAATCTTATTTGCAGATTGAGATGGCAAGTTCCTCATACAGTAGAATGGAGGTGGAGAAATTTAATGGCACTAATTTCGAGTTGTGGAAACTCAAGATGGAAGACATGCTTGAAGACCGCGATCTATGGGAGGCTACTTCACTTGATGTGAAACCTGTAGCGATACCTCAAGCGGATTGGGATATCAAGGATCGGAAGGCTAAGGGTCTCATCAGACTCTGTCTAGCAGATGCCGTTCTTCTGAATGTTCTTGATGAGACTACTGCAAATTCTTTGTGGAAACGGCTTGGGTCTGTGTATCAGGCCAAATCTCTGGTGAATAAGTTGTTCCTGAGAAAGAAGTTGTATTCTTTAAGAATGGAGGAAGGTGGATCCGTAACTGATCATCTCAATGCATTCAATTTATTGATTGCACAGTTGGCATCATCTGGTGCCAAGATTGAGGAGGAGGATCGATGTATGACCCTGCTTTGTTCCTTGCCGGATTCGTGGGACCATCTTGTGATGGCTCTCGGAAGTACTATAGTCACATTCCGTATGGATGATGTGGTGTCTTCACTGCTGTCTGAGGAGATGCGAAGAAAGACTTCGGATTCGTCTAAGGAAGCCCTTGCTGTTCGCGGGAGATCCAACGACAAAGGAAAGCAGAATGACAATAAGTCAAAGAAGGGCAGATCCAAATCCCGTGGGAGTTCTAAGACTCCTGGAAAGTCCAAGGCGAAATGTTGGAACTGTGATAAATCTGGGCACTTCCGGAGGGACTGCAAAGAACCGAAGAAGAAGAAGAAAGGCTCAGATTCAGCTTCTGAAAAATCTCAAGAAGATGGAGATGCTTTTATTGCAGCTTTGGCAGCCCATGCATCTGATGATGTGTGGTTAGTAGACTCGGGTGCTTCTTTTCACATGACCTCTCATCGAAACTGGTTCTCAAAATATGAAGAGTTTGATGGTGGAAAGGTGTACTTGGGTGATGATTCTCACCTAAAGATAGTTGGACGCGGAAGGGTCACTATCAGATTTCCTGATGGACGAGTAAAGGGAATCAATGGAGTTATGCACATTCCGGGTTTGGCACGAAACCTATTATCTGTAAGTATGTTGAATGATGTAGGTGTGCAAGTTGTTTTTTCGAAAGATGGATGCAAGATGATAAGAGGATCTATGGTGCTCGCTAAAGGTACTAGGAGAGGTACTTTGTTTCAGCTTGATGCATGCATTGCTCAATGCAATAGTTCTTCTGTTTCAAAGAAGAGAGCGGCTATCACTTCATCCCCACCATCTGAACGAGCAGTAAAGAAGATTGTGGCAATGGGTTCCGATGGCAGTGCAGTAAGTGTGCCTAAGGGTGTAAACACTTTGGAAGGCAAGCTTCCTGCAGAAAAGACAATGTTGTGGCATATGAGATTTGGCCACATTGGTGAGAAGGGTCTTAGGACCTTGAAAACTAAAAATCTCGTTGAGGGGCTAAATGATTGTAATCTCGAATTCGATTTCTGTGAACACTGTGTTTATGGTAAGCAAAATCGTGTTCAGTTCTACTCTAGTTCTCACAAGTCTTCTGGACTTTTGGATCTTATTCATTCTGATGTTTTTGGTCCTGTAAAAGTTCCTTCTATCTCCAGTTCTGTATATTTTGTATCTTTTATAGATGATTACAGTAGAAGGACTTGGATATATTTCCTAAAAAGTAAGACACAGGTTTTCAGTCGGTTCAAGGAATTTAAGGCTCTCGTGGAGAATCAGACTGGTAAAAGAATCAAGTGTGTGAGAACTGATAATGGTGGTGAGTTTTGTTCCACAGAGTTTGAACAGTTCTGTAAAGAACGAGGAATCGAGAGACATAAGACAACTCCTTACACCCCGCAGCAAAATGGAGTTGCAGAGAGAATGAACAGGACACTGATGGAGAAGGCTAGGAGTATGCTTAGTGGAGCTGGCCTAGAACAAAAATTTTGGGCCGAAGCTGTTGCCACTGCTTGCTATCTGGTTAACAGATCTCCTACATCAGCTCTTGTTGGTAAGACACCCATGGAGGTGTGGTCTGGTAAGAAGCCTTCAATTAGACATCTTCGTGTTTTTGGTTGTGAAGCTTATGCACATGTTCCAAAGGAGAAAAGATCTAAGTTGGAAAACAAAGCTGTCAAATGTATTTTCATCGGATACAGTGTTGGTGTGAAAGGATACAAGCTTTGGAATCCTATGACTAGTAAGGTGCTGTATAGTAGAAATGTTATTTTCAGAGAGCTAACATCTTCTCCTATTGTGCTACAACCAGATGAAAAAGAAAAGGAAAAAGATGTTGTTCAGTTTCCTCCTACCCCTGAGAAGACTGAACAGAGAGACCATGTTGGGTCTAATGATGAGGAGAGCTCTAGCAGCTCTGATAGTTCGGAAGAAGAGGAAGAACAACCTCAACCTCAGCCCTTGAGGAGATCCATGAGAGAAAGAAAGCAACCAGAAAGGTTTGGTTATTCTATGTTAGATTCCAGTTGTGCTTTTGCTTTGATTACTAACACTGATGAGCCTAGATCTGTGAAAGAGGCTTTGGGCATGGAAGATGCAGGTTCCTGGATTGAGGCTATGGATGATGAGATGGCTTCATTGGAGAAAAACAAAACTTGGGACCTTGTACCTTTGCCTAAAGGGAGAAAATCTGTTGGCTGTAAATGGGTGTTCAAGAAGAAATTCTGTGCAGATGGCAGTGTTGAAAGGTACAAAGCTAGATTGGTTGCAAAGGGGTATTCACAGGTAGAGGGAATAGATTATGGTGAAATATTCTCTCCTGTTGCAAAGTTGACATCCATTAGATTTCTGTTATCTCTTGCTGCATCATATGATTTAGAGATAGAACAGATGGATGTGAAGACAGCTTTCCTTCATGGTGATTTGGAGGAAGAGATTTATATGTCACAGCCTGAGCACTACATTGTTAAAGGTAATGAATCCTTAGTTTGTAGATTAAAGAAATCTCTATATGGTTTGAAGCAATCTCCTAGGATGTGGTACCTTAAGTTTGATGCCTTTGTGTTGTCAATTGGATTTGTAAGATCGAAATCAGATCATTGTGTTTATTTCAGAGTTGAAAATGATCGCCTTCTTATTGTTGCATTATATGTTGATGATATGTTGCTGTTTGGGAAGGGTAAGGGTATGATTTCTGATTTTAAATCTCAGTTGTCAGCACAGTTTGAGATGAAAGATCTTGGGGCAGCAAGGTACATCTTGGGTATGGAAATCAGTAGAGACAGGTCTAACAGAAAACTCTGGTTGAGTCAGAGTAAGTATGTGAAGTCTGTGTTGGACAGGTTCAGCATGGCAGATTGTAGACCACTATGTGTTCCTGTTTCAATGGGAACAAAGTTATCTGTAGATGATTGTCCAAAATCTCCTAGTGAGGTGGAGGACATGAGTAGAGTACCTTATGCTAGTGCAGTTGGCAGTCTTATGTATGCTATGGTCTGTACTAGACCAGACATTGCCCAAGCAGTGGGAGTCCTAAGCCGGTTTATGGCTAACCCTGGACGGGTACATTGGGATGCAGTTAAGCGAGTATTCAGATATTTGAGGGGTACATCAGATTACTCCATATGTTACCATGGTAACTCTTCTGGATCTCCACATTCAGTTTGTATTCGTGGATTTGTGGATTCAGATTGGGCAGGTGATATTAACAGCAGGAGATCCACCAGTGCTTATGTTTTCACTATGTTTGGTGGTGCCATCAGTTGGATGAGTAAGCGACAACCTGTGGTTGCTTTGTCCACTACAGAAGCTGAGTACATGGCTGCTACTCATGCTTGTAAGGAAGCCATTTGGCTTAGGAGATTGTGTTCTGATGTTGGTGTTGATGCAGAACAGATTACTATTTGGTGTGACAGTCAGAGTGCTATTTGCCTTGCGAAGAATCCAACTTTCCATGCCAGAACGAAGCACATTGATGTGCAGTTTCACTTTGTGAGAGATATGGTGGAAGATGGAAAGATAAATTTGGAGAAGGTAGATACTGTGAAGAATGTTGCAGATGCATTAACGAAACCAGTGGGCACTGTGAAGTTCAGATGGTGTTTGGAGTCTATGGGCCTTTTGGCCTATAGCGGTTAATTCCTGTTATGTTCCTATTGCTCTTACAAGGTGTTCGACAAGTGGGAGAATGTTAGGAATAAGGTGTCTCAACCTTGGATAATTCCTATTCTTATTATTTGTTTTGTAAAATGTATTTCTTGCAAATAATGTAATTAAGTGTGAGTGTACATGTCTAGTTTGCATGTTGATGTGTCACTCCACTTAATGTGTCGGCATCTTGAATTGTGTGTAAGGAGATCATGGCTGAAACGGTTATGACGGATTCCTATGACACGTAAGAGCTATGTCTGGAAGATTCAATGACAGGTGAAGACATGTGGCAATTGATAAAGTTGAGTACTGTTCCTATTTTCTCGGAGAATGGTAAAACCCTAATACAGTTATCTTCGGAAGTTGCCCTAAAAGGGAAGCGCATGATATAAGCGTTTTTTAGGGTTGCGAAGATTTGTGATGTGAGTGTATTGTTGGAACGTTTTTTCATGCTGCCGCATTTTGTCTTCAAGAGTTGGAAATCTCCTGAAAGAACTTGCATTGCAAGTGTGTTGTAACCGTTGTGTTGAAGATAATACATTGTGCAGGTTTTGGAGTGCTGGGGTTTTTTACCGAAAGGTTTTCCCCAGGGTAAATCATTGTGTCATTCTTCATTTTCTGTATGTATGGTATATTGCTGCAATATCTTTGTTAAGTAGATTAACGAATCTGAAATTGTAAGGGTTTAAAACGATTTTGCACCATACTTTCCTTAAGAGATTAGTGTAGGAAGGCTGTTTCCAGAGTTTCCTTACATTTTGTAGTTGTTGATTATCATTTCCAAAATTGTAGATTTCTAAAATAGAGTTAACTCATTTGTTGTTTCCATCTTCTTTCTTCATTTCTCATTATGTTCTAACATGGAAACATTGTAAGACTTGGTGCTTTGAAAAATGGTGAAAAAGTTTGTAATTTGCAGCTTTCCTATTTGTACAAGCTATTAATAGTAGTACTATTTCAGTTTTAACATTGTTGCTTTCTTTATTTAACTTCACATTAAGCACCCCTAGATGGTATACCGCTAGTGAGGATAAATTGAATTGTAATATATTTTCATACCCACTTTCAAGTGGTGAATTTCCACTCTTTAGTGGATGCCTACAGCAACAGAAGAAGTATTTTAATTTTTATCTTTTCCCCCACTGTTTGGTGGTAGAGTGGAAAGTTCCTTTAGCTGGTTATCTTCCTTTGTTACATTCAATTTCAACATTAGTACTCCACCATATGTTAGCACCTCTCCTGTCAATGGATCTTCAGTGCACATTCTTGGTGTCGATTTTAATCTCTCTTTTTCAGTGTAATCATTATAATATTTGATTCAATACATCTTAGGGATTCTCTAGCCATCTGCCTACCCCTCCTCCTTAAGTGGTTTTAGGGCACATTTTTGGTTAGATTTATTTCATGCATGTTTTGAGTTATGCTAACCTTAACGTGTGCTTTGTTAAATTGTAAATTTTTGTTTAAAAATGAAAAAATTAAGAGAGTATATTTCATACATACCCCTGCAGGGTGATATACATCACCATGAGTCCCCATTTCTATGAGGCATACACTACCCCAACATAATGAATCCCCATTTCTACGAGGCATAAGACAAATTATTTTATTAATGTGAACCCTAATCCTACACCTTCACAAACACAAGAAACAAGCACATTAGTAAGCTCATATGCAATTTAAAACTAAGATTCCCCATGAAATCCATTTATAATGCTCAATAATAGGAAAACATGAATAACAAACATAAAAGAAAAATGAAATCCTAGTTAAGAAAAGCAAAATATTTATCCCATGGGGGAATTGGTGACAATTATGTGTAGAAATTGGCCCTTTCCCAACTCCTATCCAATATTTGATGAAGCTTTGTAGATGATTGAAGCTCCTTGATGAAATTTTTGCATAACCTTGCTATGAAACCATAAAAACGATGAAAACTTGATATGAAATGGCTAAGTTGTGGATGAAATGAAGTATATATACTTGCTTCGATTGTGGATGATAGAATGAGAGGAAGATTCTCTCGCTTATAGATTTCCAAATTGGAAGAGAGAGTGAAATTGAGCAATATGGGATCATTCAACATATAATGGCCAAGTTCCACTTGTCAAGATGTGAATGGTTGAAGGTTGTGCACATTTTGATCAAAGTGCCAATAAATCATATTAGGTGGAATTTGAAATTGAGGAAATGACATGTTGGAGAGGGAAGAAAATGGATTTATGGCCACTTGGCTCAAGGCAAAAGGACTTGTAAGGTGAAATAAATGCCTTGCTGGAAGGACCAAGCCCACTTGAATTTGAATTCAAATTTGAAGGAAATTTCCTCTTTCCTACCATGTGATGGAAAATAAGAGATTTCATAAATCAAAGTAATTGATTTATTGTGCAAGTTGCATTCTCTAGAGAATGTGACATATATTAAGCTTAAATTAATCAAAGTTTAATTAATTTAATAAAGAATTTTAGAGGATGTGACAATTTAGACTTAAATTTATGAATTGATTTAAATCAAATTGAGAGGAAGGGTTTAATTAAATTAATGTTTTGATTTATTTAACTAAAGGGCATAATGTTAGATGAAATCAAATAAGGTTTAATTTATTCAATTTAATAAGAGGACTTTAGAGATTTAATTTAAATAAAATGAATTATTTAAATGATCGGAGATAGAGGATTAATTAAATTATATTGATTAATGTAATCAACAAGGGAGAATGACCTAATTAAATAAATAATGATTTATCTAATTAAGAGATGAAAAGTGATCATAAGCTGAGAGTATGATTCAGGAAGAAGCGATGTTAGTAATCAAGATCAAGTGCATTGGTCAATTTTCCATGTCTACATTTTCCCCCTCTTTGAAGCAATGCACTTGTTGTTTTGGTTCAAAGAATAAACATCTATGATCAAAGTTCAAAATTTCTTAATTTTTTTGAATGCCCCATTGTTGCCCCAACAAATGGATTATGTTGATATGTTGCCCCATCGAGAGATTGGGTAATTTTTTATTTTTTTTATGATCTCGTGAAAAAAAAGAGTAGAAGGTGTCTGACAAGTCCAAAAATGCCCCAAGATGTCAAAAAACACGTCAAAATGCCAAAAAAGATGCAACATGGTCCTCAGTTAGACAAAACCAGGATCGGGGGAGCAAAACCCTAGCTAGATGGTCAAATTAGGTCAAAAAACTCTAATTTGGAGACTTAAATAGACCTTGAGGGGTCACTTTCAATTCATTTGCACACTTAGCCTTTAGAATTTTCTGCACTTTGAGCTCTGAGTTCCGGTCGAGATGGTGCAACAACAACTTTCCAAGCATGTGTTGGAGAGGGTACGAGTGCACTAGCAGCCAGTCAACATAGGACCCATGGTATGTACCCCTATCTTGACTTTTCATTTTATCGATTTACGTGCATTTAATAAGGTTTAGGTCAACTTTAGGTCAAGCAACGCTATATAGTGCCCTTGTAAATGCTCAATCGACACCGTGTGGCCTCAAACTATATCACATATGAGGATAGTGCCACAATGAGCCAGTTAGGAGAATTAGGGTTTGATCTAAACTCTATCACATATGCAAATTAGACCATGCAACACAGTTTGGAACTAGGGTTTCGGCACAAAGTCAGTCGCACATGTAAATCGAGTCATGCAGCATAATTTGGAGTTTATAATTTGTCAAACTCCACCATGGCGATGCAGTATAGAATTTTTTGAACAACACCGCATTTGCAAAGAGTGCCACATTTTCTATTTCTAATGTGAAAATATGATGCGAGAGGCAAAAAAAATTATCAGACTTGATGCGATGGTTTCCCTTGTGGAGCAGGACTTCGACATACTTCATTTGAGGGATTACAGATGGTTGGTGTTGTAAAGATTATAGCGTATGCACATACTCCTTAAGGAGAAGCTTAATATACTTGACCTTTGGTTCATTGCATATGTTCATCCTATTCAGATCCACTTGAGGATGATGGCAGCTTTGGCAAAGTGATGCCATAGTGAGACCTCCTCCTTCAACCTTCCTACTGGTGAGGTGAGTGTTACTCTTGAGGATGTATAGTGCATCCTACGATTTCCTATCCATGGAGCGAGATTTATTTATTATCCTGATGTCGATAGGGATGCTTGTGATGATTTCATGGGTGTCAATGAGATTTAATTTTTTGAGGGACATATAGACTTGTAGAGGTACTGGGGCATAGTACCCACCTACAAATTGATTGTTGTGGCCATCATTTCAGGTCTAGTGGCACTAGATTGGTCAGGTCGATACTTCATTTTAGGTTGGGGGTTAGCTTGGGGTGGATGGTCATCCATAGGGAGTGCTTTGCTTGGGCACCAGTGATGTTGGCCTCACTATATAGGGACCTTCACAAGTTTTCATACCTCAACAGTAGGGCCCTTAGGGTCGGGTTCACCTTACTACACATCTGGGCATGGGAATGGATTCTACTGCTTCATCTAGTTGTCACACTGATCATTCCAGATATTGATGATCCTGTCATTTGGTTATATGAGGGAGCCCAGATTCACTTCACCCACATAGGTATAGGTGGCCTTTCCCACTAGCGATGGGTGCTCAATGAGATGTGGAAGTTTGTTTTGAGGCTGTAGATGGATATAGGATCATGGTATGATGTTCATGAGAAGATATTCTTTGCTCATCAGAATAGGTGGATGAAGGGTCGTGAGCACACTATGATAGAGCGGTACCTTCCAGACAAGGTGGCCCGACAATTCGGTGAGGTTCAGGATAGGCTAGATGATTAGTATGTTGCAATCTTCACCCATTTGTCATGAGAGACATCATGGGGCCAACCCATTCTAGTGTTGAAGGAAGTATCCTCATTTAGATAGCTAGTGGCCAGGCAATAGCCATATGATTAGTGATCAATAGATGTAGGGGATACACATGCCTACAAAGCTTGGTTCAGGCCTCCTCTTTGATTGATAGTTCCAAGAATAGTTCTTCCATGGTGGAGGCTAAGAGGTAGATAAATCAGCAGTGGTAGAGGAAAGGGAGGTAGAGGAAATAGTGATAGAGATGGTGACGGGGACAAGGGAGGAGGTGGCCCTACTCCACATCAGACACCACCATGAGACCAGACACCACCCTAGGCACTGACACCACCGCAAGACCAAGCACCACCATGAGACCAGACACCGGCATTGGACAAGGCATCGGTATGAGACCATGTAATGCAGTAGTAGCTACTCGCACAACTAGACCATAGGGATGCCTTGATTGAGCAGCTTGAGGGAAAAATATAGATTTTGATGGTTGAGTGAGACTAGGCTTGCCAGCAGGTTTTGGGAGTTACCACCAAGAGGGACTAAGCCCGGACTGAGAGGGATCATTAGATCGGTTGGAGGTGACAGCTGGAGAGTACAACATCATCTACCTAGGGCCAAATAGTATCCTTGAGCTTATACCTAGAGGTGGTTAGAGAGGTCAAGTACTATCAACATCATTATAGGTAGGCAGTTCAACTAGTTGGTTGAGTTTTGGACTTTCCATAGCAGATAGGGATGAAGCCTCCAAATGATCATGGTGAGAGGCTAGAGGGTGATGGTCACAACCATCAAGGCTAGCTCCTCGATCACAAACAATTTATCCATTTTTGATCCCTAGGCTCTGATTATTGCCCCTATTGTATCATGTACTTTGGTGTAGACACTTGATCCAATATTTGTATCATGCTAGTTCTATTATTTTGATTATATATATATGAGATTTTCTA
Organism: Sequoiadendron giganteum; assembly: GCA_007115665.2. Lineage (NCBI taxonomy): Eukaryota > Viridiplantae > Streptophyta > Pinopsida > Cupressales > Cupressaceae > Sequoiadendron > Sequoiadendron giganteum. The sequence goes on from CM021101.1 coordinate 729,137,064, forward strand.
TGATATATGGTGTACGGATGCATTTATTTTTGTACTTTTCTATGTATTTTGATGACAATCGTATGGATGTACTGTATGTAAGTGACTATGATTTGAATGATTCACGATTGATTATGTAATGATAATGGATGCTAATGATTTTTATTATGTCCTTTAATGATTCATGTAATGTATGATGTGAAATGAATGTAATACAATGAATTCTTAAGATACTTAGAATTACAAATCTGTATTATTCCTCATAACTTGAGATGATGATAATGTGAGATGATATGATATGGTATGATCTATATGATATGATATGCACTTATGTTGATGATTTTATGGATTTAAGAAAGATGCATTAGTGATGCTCTAATTAACTATCATGATACCCTGTTTGTATGGGAAAAAGATAGAAGATAAGGATCCAATAAGTCATTAAGATGATGATGATTTTCTTACTAGAAGTTGGGGTTTTCAAAGGGCCAATTATTCTATGTTTGATAACACACATAGGTACGATGCATCAAGGTATAAAGAACTAGGATGGCATTGTACCTAGTTTGATAGACTTTGACTCAACAATCAAATAGGAGTATTCCTATTCACACTTAGCATATGAAACCTTGTTCAGGATGTAGTTCAGATATTCTAAGCATCTCAGACCAAAAGATAGAAAACAAAGCCTTCCTATGTGGTCAACAAGATACCTAAAACACCCTCCCTACAAACCAAACAAAGAACGCATGACTAGTTTATTTTAGAAGAGTATCCCATAAGAACAACAGATAAAAAATATAATGATCATTGTCCCATTCCATTTTTCTCTAAACCTGTTTTGTTTAGGCATCATCGAGAGGTATTTGGAATGAGCTCAAAATAAGATAAGTCACAAAGACCAAGATAAAGTAAACAAACAAGATAATATTCTTCCTACTTCTAGCCATGGATAAACTACTGTGAGGTACCTAATGATTATGTCCATCGTGGGAAGGATACACCCTTGGAAATGTTATAATTAGGGTTTTGATGAGATTGATTGGATGATTAGCTATTGATACTCCGAGTTGATCAACTTGCTTACTTGCTAACCTAGTCTTGAGACTTTGACAATTAGGTGTTCACTTTTGAGCCTGCTAGACTTGCTTCTAACTGACTCACCAAAGGATGAAGGTGATGATTCATTTATTAGAAATGATGATTATTGTGGGTGGAAGCGAGATGAGACGGGTGCACCATTTTGGATTTTTTCAAATATTTGGATGTTTTTGATGTTTTGAAATGTTTTAAAGTTGTTTTTTGAATTTTTTATATTTTTAACAAATATTTTTGGTATTTTTGAGATTTATGACAAAGAGATTAACTTAAAGACCTATCCTAGGGGTCTCAAGAGCTGATCCATAGATTAGCCTTTCCTACGTTATACATGTAGAGACCACGTAGTTTGACTGACAATAGACTTGATTACTGATGGGATAAATGGGAAAACATATTTCCATTTCTATTGCGATGAACGCCTAAAGGACTGACCTAGGGTGTGAAATAGATGGGAAAATGGATTGACATTGCAAAATACGTGTAAAGGATTGACCTAAAATGTGAAATAGATGGGAAAATAGATTGCCATTGCGACAAACACCAAAAGGACTGACCTAAAATCTGAAATAGATGGGAAAACAAATTGCCATTGTGATGAAGGCCTAAAGGACTAACCTAAAATATCTTGGGGGATGATCAAAGATCAACCTTGCCTACGTTCAAGCTCAGAGATGATGTAGTTCAGCTAGATGACTCTGTTTTTTGTTTTTTCAGATTTTTGACATGTTTTTGGATTTTTTAATTTTTGATTTTAAGGAAGATCTCAAGAATGCAAATGAATCTGATCCAATGTAGGTATAGGAACATGCCCCCAACATGATGCGATGAACTACTTTGATAAAGGCAGGACAAATGGACCTTAGGAATATGCCAAGTAGTACTAGAGTGGAACATGATCAAGACACAAGATCAAGCTATGGCACGGTTGCGAACAGATGATGGAAGGATAGATAGAATGTAATGGGTAAGTGAGTGTGTGGAACAAGCTGTGAAGATCCCAGTGGATGGAGAGTGTTTTATTTATGCTTGGTGCTTGTTTTCCATGTTTTCACCATGGTACTTGTCTGAAGTGCCACTGAAGTAGTTTTCACTAGAGGACGATTTTTTTCTTTACTGTTTTCAATCCTTTTTCTAATTTATTTTTTGGATTTTTTTATTTTTTTTATTTTTTTGTTCTCACCAAGATGCCCATTTGCCAGGTTCTCATCAAGGTGCCCAATTTTTTAAGACATTTTTCTGATTTTTTTATTTTTTGGTTTTATACCTTGCAAGTTTTTATGCATAAAACTTTATGAGATGGAAGCTATTCAGGGGCTCCTGCAGAGGCTCATCTTTTGGTGTTGATAAATGGTAGGCTCCTGATTTATAACTTGTCATGATGATAAAAGGTCCCAACTAGTTAGGCTCAAATTTTCCTTTCCTTTCTAGATTCGACACATTCTTCTGATTTTCTTTTAGCACAAGTTCACTGACTTGGAAGGTTCACCTTTTGATCTTCTTGTTGTAGCTATGCTTTAGGATATTATGATATACCTGTAGATGGTTGAGGGAATCCATGCACCATTCATCTAATAACTTCAGCTCATTTAACCTTGAAACTTGTTATTCCTCATTTGTAATGAGGTTTTACTATGATATTTTTAATGATGGGAGCTCGATCTCAATTGGGAGGATGGCTTCTGATCCGTAGACTAGGGGGAATCGGGTGGCACTTGTTGGTGTGTGGATACTGGTGTGATACGCCCATAAGGTGGGATTTACTTGCAGATGCTAGTCATGGCCAGTCATTGATTGTTTTCTTTAGGATTTGAAAGAGTTTTATTAGTGGATTCTACTTGGCCATTGCCTTGCAGCTAATACGAAGTGGAAAAATGATGTTGGATATTGAATTTGTGGAAAAGGTAACACACTTCCTGATTCTTGAAAGGTGTCCCATTATAAGAGATAATATCTTGGGGGAAACCATATCGACAAATGAGATAGTTCAGGATGAACTTGGTTATCTGCTTTCTAGTTATGTAGGTCATTGGGATGACTTCGACCCACTATGTAAAGTACTCCATGGCAGTGATGATGAATTTGTGGCCATTGGATGAGGTGGGTGTGATTTTTCTGATAAGATCGAGCCCCCACTATGAGAAAAGACAAGGTATAACAATATGATGAAGCTCCTAAGTTGGTGCATGAATAAGGTCTCCATGCTATTGGCATTGTAAAAACTTTCTGGCCAAGTTGTGTGCCTCTCTTTCCATTGTTGGACAGTAGTACCCGGTCCTCAACAGTTTCTTATCCAAGGTTATACCACTTGAGTGTGAACCACAAATACCATTGTGAACCTTAGTCAACAAAGTCGGGGCTTCCTCAGGATTTAAGCAATGCAATCGGGTTCCCTCAATGCTCCTAAGATAAAGGGTTTTTCCTAGGATGACAAAGTATAAGGACATTTTGACAAAGGCTCATTTAATGTCTGTGATAATCTTAGTTGGGAGAACTATTCTCAGGTAGGTATAGATGTCGTGATACTAGGGGTCACCGGGACCAATGATTTTGCACATGAATTTAGACTCTAGTACCTCGAATGCCAGAATGAGAAGCTGTTGTATGAGAAAATCTTGTTTTGGAACATTTTTTGGGATTTCCAAGAGTGATCCAATTGTGGCCATGGCATTTGTTGCTTTGTTTTTTTCTCCAGGCATTTGTTCAAAGGTGACATCAATGAAGAATTCTTTGAGGCTCTTCACTAATTTCTTGTATGGAGTTAGATTTTCATCCTTTGTTTGGTACTCACTATTGACTTGGTTGATGATGAGCTATGAATCTTTATAGACTTTGAGAGCCACAATCTACCATTGTACTACAATCATTAATCCTATTATGAGACCTTCATACTCTGCTATGTTGTTTGTGCATGGAAAAGATAGTTTGTAGGATTTGGGTATGTAGTCTCCCTGGGGACTGATGAAAAAGATTTTGGCACCATACCCATGTTGTGTTTATGACCCATTGAAATACATCTTCCAATGATTTTCTATACATTTTTTGAAAATTGACTCATCCAGAAATTATGTGATAAGTGGGTTGTCAGCATAAATTGGAGCCATTACTAGTTGCTCTACAATTTCTTGTCCTTTGATGGCCTTGCATTCTACATATTCAATATCATGTTCTGTCAATATCATGACCCACTTAGGTATTCATCTTGTGAGAGTGGCCTTAGAGAGTAGTTATTTTAGTGGATCTATCTTTGCAATCAACTTGATTTGATGAGCCAACATGTAGTGTCTAAATTTTTGGGCTGCAAACACAACTGCTAGGAAATATTTTTCTATTGGTGTGTAGTTTAGCTCATGCCCTACCATTGTCCTACTGATGTAGTATATTTATCTTTCTCTTCCATTTTCATTTTGTTGAGCTAAGAGTGTGCCAAGAGCTGCTGTTGTGGCTGATATGTATAGTATTAGTAGTTTTCCTAGAATTGGTGGTATTAACACTAGTGGTGTAAGTAGATATTCTTTGATTTTACTAAAAACCTGGTCACACTTGTCATCCCACTTGTATGCTACTCCATTATGGAGTAGATGAGAGTACAAGATATGTTTATCCGTGAGCTATGTTATGAATATTTCGATGGATTAGAGCCTTCCTTGTAGACCTCTAAGTTGTTCTAGTGTCCTAGGTGCTTCCATGTCAAGGATCACCTTGAATTTAGTGGGATCAACTTATATTCCTCTCATTGATACTATATATCATAGTATTTTTCCAAATTACACCCCAAAGACACATTTCTTGCGGTTAAGTCTAACCTTGTATTTCTACAATCAGTCAAAGATGGCACTTAGAGCTATTATATGATCTTGTATTTTCCTTGACTTGGCCAATATATCATCCACATAATCTTCCACAATCTTGTGAATCATGTCGTTAAAAATTAGTGTCATGGCCCTTTGATATGTTGCTCCCACATTCTTTAGCCCAAATAGCATCATGTTCCAGCAGTAGGTGCCCCATGGACATGTAAATTTTCTTTTATGTTAGTATTGCTTTGCTATCCTAATCTGGTTGTACCCTGAGAAGCCATTCATCAGTGATAGCATCTCGTTTCCAACCATCATCTCCACTATCATATTAATGTTGGCTAGTGGAAATTCATCCTCAGGACACGCTTTGTTTAGGTCTCTAAAATCAGTGTAGATATAGATTCCCCCTCTTGGATTTGAAACTAGCACAAGATTGGACACCCATTCTAGATAATCAATTGGGCATATAAAATCGGAATCCAGAAGTTTCAGTAATTCCACCTTGACTATCAAGGCTATCTGAGGGTGCATCTTTCTCAAAAAAAAATCATTGGCTCTGCCCCTGGGTAGACAGCTAAATGATGAACCACAACTTTCATTTTTTTGACTCGACATATCAGTATAGGTCCATGTGAAGTTCACCTTTCTTTCTCTTAGAAATTCTGCTAAGAGTTCCTATTCTTCCATGAGGAGTGATTCAACATAGAAGGTGATGTGTGGTGTTGCTTTTGTTCCCAGATTGATAGGATTGCACTATTATGCTAGGACTGTTTATTTCTCTTGATGAAGTGCAGTAGGGGGAGACTGAATCCTTCATCCTCCGGTGCCTTAGAGAGGTTTTAACTGTTGGATGCATCCGTTATTTTTACTATTCTATGGTTAGGGAGAGCCATAGTGTAGTTTTCAATCAATGACCTTGAGCTTATTCTCATTGTTTTTATTTTGTGACTGAAGGACTCAATCGTCTCCCCATAATAATCTTGTGTGTCTAGTGTGATGTTGACTCAAAATTTATGATCTCCACATGGTATTGTATCCCTTAGTCCCATGAAATCCAAGAGAGCTGGATCATTTTTGAATGTTTCTAGAACCAATGGTCTTCATTGGTCATTTTTGATGAGTTGGGGGTAAACTAGATTTATTTTGTGAGTTTGGCAGTCTAACTCAATGGAGGGGGCACTAATCATGAGTGAGGAATATTTAAAAATCATGGGAGTGCCTATTATGGTATACTCATCATCACTTCTACTACATATATCAGTTATGTCGAAGGTGAAATTATCTAGGGGTAGACCAACTAATACGAGTAGTGGAAGGGTGGCTGCAAATAATTGGGGAGGAGACCTGACATCTCTACTAGGGGTACATCCAGGGCCAATATTTCTCATATTTATTTCTACAATGATGGGATTCAGTCATCCATAGTTGTTCTATTTAATGATTTCATTTCTGTTGTAGCCCATACTAAGCACCATTTTGAATCCTTTGTTAGCTTCATCCATGGGTAGGGTGGGTGTGGGCTTTTCATCTTGGTATAGTGTGCTTGAATTGTATCTCTCATCCAAATTTTATTGACTTAGATCCCCCCAATGGCGAAATCTAGAAGGGTCTACCATGAAAGTGTGGAAAGGTGTTTCAACTGATTGGGGTTGCACATATGACCTAGGAGATTGAGGTAACTCTCCTACAAAAGAACTTTTTCTTCATTTTGTAATCTCCACACCTATTGTCCTAGATCATGAGCTTGATGTCAGATATATCAGGTATGGAGGGTGTCTCTATCATAGAAGTAGAGGCGAGGTTAGATGGATCTATATAGGAAGTGGATGGTCCCTCATTATTTTTTGGCACTTGGGGAATTTTGTAAAACTTGGCTTCCAATTTTTTGTAATAGGCGAATGGCTCCGTATCGCCATGTATTGTGACCTCCTCATTCTAGTATGGAAATTTTACATATTGGTTAAATATTGAGGAAACCACCTTCATTCCATGGATCCATGGGTGCCCTAGGAGGATGTTGTAGCGAAAATAAAGGTCGAGGACCTGACATGTAGTTTCTATAGTAGCTGGCCCTACTTGGATTGGGATCTTCATAGTGCATTGAGACACTCTTTACTGATCATCATATGATCTGATGGTAATGCCTTTGTTTTTATCGATGGAATATTTTGAGATTCCCAAGTTATTTATAATTTTAAGAGAACAAATATTGAGGCTTGCACCTCCATCCACCAAGACCCTTTTGACATTTTTCTTGTGAAACAAGACTTGAAGGTGAAGTGCACGATTGTGAGATGGTTGGGTGGGGAAATGTTGATTGGAAAAGGTGAGGATATTTGGGGTGATGATGTTACCAACCATAGCCTAAAATTGTTCTTCATTAAGATTAGTAGAGACAGTGGACACAAATAATGCTCCATCAAGGATTTTCCTATGGACGACGAGAATTTCTAGTAACTTCATGATGGAGATCTGAGCGGGGGTTCTTTTTAGGTGTTCAATGAAGTAATAATCATAGGGAATGACTTTCGTATTTGAGATGGGGGTCTTAGATGGTTGTGATAACCTTGTAATAGTAACCTTGCCACCATGTGTGGTGACTCCATGATCAGCGTTAGCTCCTTTGACACTAATGACAATGACCATTTCATCTATGCATGCAAGAATTCCTTCGTATACAAGGTTTGCAGTGGCATAATTTTTTTTCCCATTTTTGTTTCTTTGGTTATTTCCTTGATTATTTCCCTAATTATGATTAGGCATAAAATTCATGTATATTTTGAGGTCTTGATTTTTGGTAGGTTGCTCGATATTTATGATTTTGTTGTCAATGATATCTTGGATGATTTGTTTCAATCTCATGTAATTTGTGGTTGTATGCCATTTGATTTTATGAAAATCAAAAAGGATATTTTTGTTGTAGGATGGTAGTTTTTTCATGGGTTCCACATGTTGCTTTGAATTGGAAATTTTGATAAGGTTCTCCTTAACTAGTTTCTTCGTTATAGATTCGATTGGCTCCCCAAGGGCTGTGAAATTCCACTTGGGAGGATACTTGTTCCGAGGAAGTGGTCCTCCTTGATTAATCAGATCATTGATTTCATTGTTCAGAGGTGGTGGTTTTTGTGCTACCGTATTGGTTTGCACATTATTGCAGTTCTGATTTTATGGTTGATGATGGGTTTGAGTATTTTTCTTAGAAGCACTAATGACAACCTTTGCATCAACCACTCCATTGTTTGTGACTTTTTTTCCTTGACCATGTGTGAGGTTTACCATTATAACTGGTGGATGGGAAGTTATCTTATTGTTCCAGAAACATAGATGCACCCCCTCACATAGTAAGGGCTATTTTGATATTTATCACTTTTGGGATCAATTGATCATATGTTGTAATGCATTGCATTTTTAGATAGAACACCAAGTTTTCATCAAGATGAGCTATGATAGTGAAGACTTGTTTCTCTTCTTGCTTGGTCCACTTTCTCTAACTGGCCTTGGATCACCATATTTAAAAGAAGGAGGTGAATAGATCTCCTTTTCTTTGTTTTAGTGTCGATAGTTCCTCTAGACTAACATCCGTACCCATGTTGAATGCATAGTTTTTGAGAAATGTGTCCATAATTTCTTGAAATGTTTTGATTCCATTGGGTAGGTGAGAGAACCATTCCATGGAAGGACCAGTCAAACTCTAGGGGAATAGTCACATTAGATACGTCTCATCATATGCAAATTCCATGCAATTCACTTGAAACTCCCTAACGGATTTTTAGGGTTTCCAATCCCATTATATTTATCGAATTTGGGGATTTCAATTTCCTTTGGGAATGATACCATTGTAAGACTTCCATCAAAAGGATAGGGGCACAAATTTTTTGGCGTTCTAGTTTTTTTTTCTTGATTGAAGGTCTATCACTTGCTACAAGAGCAATTTGATCTATGTTGCAACATTATTTTGTGAATCAAGAGGTGGGATGAATATGTTTTGAGGTGTTTGCAATGTTTGATTGACAAGTGGGGTATTAATGGGGGTTTTCTACAAGCTCTTCTATGTTTTTGAGGTCTATTGATATGCCTACATTTGTGCTAGCAATGATTGTTGTTGGTCTTGTTGTTTTTATTGTTCCAACAGAGCTTTTTGTTGGTCCTGCTATTGTTGTTCCCATAAAGCTTGTTTTTTGTCTAACTATTGTTGTGCCAAGAAACCCTGTTGTTGGTCTACCTGTTTTTATACCAAAAAATATTTGTGTTGGTCTAGCTACTGTTACGCCAAAAAAACTTACTGTTTAGCTTGTTGTTGTGCCTGAAAGTATTTCTGGTATGCTTGTTGGTGGATTTCTTACAGTTTTGCATGATACTATGCTTGCACTTGTTGAGCTTGTTGTTGGTCTTGAGCCCGAGACCGCGCTTGTTGGTCTACTTGTGCTATTTGTGCAGCTTGTGCAGCTTGTGCGGCTTGTACAATGGCTAATTGTGTTTGCACTTGTTGACCAGCCTATTATGTAGCTTGTTGATTTTATTGAAGTACTCATTGGTGGGTGGATTATTGAACTACTTGAATCATGGTGATGCATGAGTTTGTCATGTTGACTTTTGGTGGAATTAGCGCTGGATTGGGAATGGTGTTAACTATTGTGATGCTTGGGATTTGAGTTGTGGATGGTGTGATTGACATACTTGGTCCCTGGGAAACCATGATTTGAAATATTTTGGGAATGGTGGATGTGTTGACCGTTGTAGCTTGGATGGTTGTCATTTGTTGTGATTCTCTGATTTCTTTGGTTTGGTAGATTGGTGGTAGGTAGGGGAGGAAGGCCCAACCCAAAAGATGATATATATCTCAAAGGTAATGGAGGGAATGGTGGTGTTTTACCTTGGAAAAGTGATGATGAGGAAGGATCAATGACTCCCATTGTCTTGAATAACCCATCCTCTCCTTATGAAATAATGGGGAGATAATTTTGTATGTTTAGTGGATAGATTGGCATCGCATGAAATGAGGATGAATCTGCATGATTATGGAAAGTAAGTGGAACATACAGGTGTAGTTAATCTACTATGATGGATTTATCCAGTGTGGTGTTGATATTAACATCTCTATTGTACACAAGGCGATGCTTTTGGATTGTGCGAAGCATGGTACTTCCCTTGTTAACAACCGGTGGGGTTGAAGTGATTGTTGATATCACTTGGGGAATATCTTGAGTGATGTTTTGGAGTGATAATGGAGGTATGTTCACAAGAGGCCTTTCCATATTGGTAATCATGTCAACGTCAGAAGGGATTTTTTCCCTTATTTTGTTAACGCATGTATATATAGAGAGGGATTAAGTTTCAACATGGCATTGACGATTCGATTATTCTTGGGATTCTGAACCATTTCAGTTATTTCCTCTTGCATCATTCCTAAGTCATAATTGGTAATTTCCTCTATATGACCCTCCTCTAGAGGGTTTTGTGATGGTAGATTGGAGCTATTTGGAGGGTTGCTTGATTCCACTAGCTTCTTCTTGAGGGCCATTTGACTTAGGTCACTTGAATTTGATGTTTCTTTAGTGATTTCCATGTTCTTCTTGTATTGGGATCTTGTTTGAATCATAAAATAGAGATCATTTCATCTTAATCTTAGGCACAAAATGAGAAGAACCAAGAAAGTATAAGGATCAAAAGTGATGATGGGGATGAGATCAATGAAAGATGGATGATGCAGATGAATGAAACTCTTGAAGAACCTTGGGGGGCGATGCTAAACTATTTAGGGCTTGAAAAAATTTAATTTTGACTAAGGATAGTTTGACAAGGTGCATTAAGCCTAACAAGATGATGATGAACTTGTAAACCCTAAGAGGTTGTGTTATCCTAGAGAAAAATCATATAAGAGAATGAACTGACTAAGTGTGTTAAGCCAATCAAAGTGATAATGAACTTGTAGAAATTAGGAAGTTGCATTATCCTAGAGGTGAATTCATTCAAGAGGATTGATAATTTGACTAAGTGTATCAAGTCAAACAAGGTGATGATGATTTTGCTTATAAGTTTAGCACAAATGATGTTTCAAAGTTCTCAAGAGTTTGTTGGTGAAGTGGGATTTGGTTTTGATCCTAAATTTTACCTAGACAAGAATCTTTCTTACAAGACCTCGATATTGAAGAACATTCCATACTTCTAAGTGAGAAAAACAAACCTTTGAAAAAGAGTTGGATTATATTGATAATAGAACTCATAAAAACTTGGGTTGTTCTTTGAGGCCTTCTTGTAGAAATTATATACCAATATTTCTCCAACATCAAGAAGCATTTCAAGATGCTCTTCATGAGCCTTTGGACTAAGCTTCTTGAACCATGGTTTTCGGATTTTTATTTTACAAGAAATAATTTGAGAGAACACATGTGTGAGGTCCAATTGTCCTTATCTTTTTTTAATGAGTTCCTTTTATCAAAAAAGATTTCTTGATTATGATTTCAATCTAAATTTATATGCCTCAATTCCTTCTCATTCCACAATGTCCATCATGTGAAGATCAAGGTTGCAAGAGCACAGTTTCCTGAGTTGAATTTAGTGAAAAAAATGATGATTAAACCTAAGTACTTAGAAAACTCTAAGGATATTAGGGCAAGCAAGAGCACTTAGATTCATCAAAGGATATTTGTTTCCTCCAAAGGGTTTGAAATTTTGAAGCCTCTTGTGAATGTTCATTTTCAAATTTTTTGAGACCCAAGTAATGTATTTCTTTATTCCAAGAACATGTACAACCCTAGGATGAAGAGAAAATATTTTGTTGGGTTCCCACTTGGATAAATATAGCTATGCATATTCAGTGTGGATGATTAGATGTTTGACCACATAGGCTCCCCCTCATAGTGCACTCACTTCTCAGTTCAATAAAGCATGAGTACCCATGAATCTCCCATGGCATACTTTTCATCTCTACAACAAAACCATATGCATATGTGGGGTGGCTTCAAAGGAAATGACATTTTGCACCAAAAAAATAGTTAAGGATTTGGCCTTTGCTAAACAAGGGTTTTAATTCAGAATTTATGTTCATAGGAATTGACCCATGCGGTGAGAGACCATTGCTTCCCTTCTCATTAGAGCCAACTATGTGATGCTACCTTTTGTTCTAGTACCCACTTTTATATCCCGACTGAAAATACACTTGTCCTTATTGTGTTACCAGTTGGGTCATTCACTTGGGTGAGTACTTTTTCCCACAAGGCAATCCCTCTAAGATAAACAAAAGTGAGCAAACATATTCATAGTTCGATCAGCCTTCATTTAGAAATAAAGGGAGAACACACGCAATAGGATTAATCACACTCGCAAGATGTTTTGTTCAATTTTAAACTCAAAATGAAATGTGGAGGTAATTTCTTTACTCAAATTAAGATCACCAAAAGGCCTTTTGATTCTCAAGATCATCGTGAGGTGCAAGAGAATCACATACATTTTTTTTATGGTATTACTTTGAGTAAATAATTACAAAAAAAAATAACACTTGTTCATTTTAAATCCACAAAGCAAAATTGATCTCTTTTTATAGCACCAAATCAAATGTGGGATTTGTCTTGTTCAATTATTAAATCCGAAAACCAACTAAAGTAACTTTGTCCTAAATTTTTTTAAGCTTTTTGTTTGCAAACTTTGGAAGACAATTTGTATTGTTCTTTTTAGAGCCCAAAAAGAATTTTAATGTTCCCTAGAGCATAAAAGATGAAAAATTTCTTAAGAGAGATTGAGAACTCTTTAAGAATGTTAAACAACACTAAAGAGTTTAAAAATATTCGGTATAAGATAGGAATAATGTCATAATGTAGCCTTCCATTTGATTTCCTCCTTTCCCTAACCTGCAAAATGATTAAAACTAGAAGATAGAGAGACACCAAATAGGTTAATAGTTCAAAAAGCTGAAAATAAAAGGGCACATGTCAAAAAAATCAAATTTGATTTTTTTACTGTCACTCAGCAACACAGTTAGAAAATACAGCAGAGTTTAGAAACCCTAGCAAAAAAATATAGTGTCACTAACAACTGAGAGCGACACTCTGTAGAAGGACAGAGAGAGAAAAGGTGACACTATTTCCACCCAATGACGCAATTTGGAATTTAGGAACCCGTAACATAGTTTGGAAATTCAAATTTATGGGCGGGAAGACTCTAGCAGCGGAGTTTGGATTTTGGAGTGCTGTGATATGTTGAACTAGTAGTGGTGCAATATGGCACTACTGAATTGATAGCGGTGCAGTTTCCTATACACATAAAAGTTAACAAAAAACCACATAATAAAAAAAAAAAACGTGTTGAAATATTTGATTCTTCCCTCCTTCTAGCGCCAAAATGTGAACCCCAATCCTACAACTACACAAACAAAAGAAAAAAACACATTAGTAAGCTCATATGCAAGTTAGAACTAATTCTCCATGATATCCGTATATAATGCTCAATAATAGGAAAAAATGAAGAACAAACACAAAAGATAAATGAAATCCTAATTAAGCAATGCAAAATCTTGATCCCATGGGGGAATTGGTGCTAATTATGTGTATAAATTGGCCCTTTTCCCAAATCCTATGCAAGCTTTGACGAAGCTTTGTAGATGATTGAAGCTCCTTGCTGAAATTTTGACATAACCTTGCTATTAAACCATGAAAATGATGAAAAATTAATATGAAATAGGTAAGTTGTGGATGAAATGAAGTATAGTATACTTGCTTGGATTGTGGATGATATAATGAGAGGAAGAGTCTCTCATTTATAGATTTCCAAATTGGAAGAGAGAGTGAAATTGAGCAATATGAGATCATTCAACATCCAATGGTTAAGTGCCACTTCTCAAGATGCGAATGGTTGAAGGTTGTGCACATTTTGATCAAAGTGCCAATAAATCATATTAGGTGGAATTTGAAATTGAGGAAATGACATGTTGGAGAGGGAAGAAAATGGATTTATGGCCACTTGGCTCAAGGTAAAACAACTTGTAAGGTGGAATAAATGCCATGTTGGAAGGACCAAGCCCACTTGAATTTGAATTAAAATTTGAGGGAATATTCCTCTTTTATGCCATGTGAGGGAAAATAGGATATTTAATAAATCAAAGTAATTGATTTATTATGCATGTTTTATTCTCTAGAGAATGTGACATAGATTAAGATTAAATTAATCAAAGTTTAATTAATTTAATGAGGAATTTAGGAGATGTGACAATCTAGACATAAATTTATGAATTGATTTAAATCAAATTGAGAGGAAGGGTTTAATTAAATAGATGTTTTGATTTATTTAACTAAAGGGGATAATGTTAGATTAAATCAAATAAGTTTTAATTTATTCAATTCAATAAGAGGAATTTAGAGATTTAATTTAAATAAAATGAATTATTTAAATGATCAGAGATAGAGGATTAATTAAATTAAATTTATTAATTTAATCAACAAGGGAGAAAGACCTAATTAATGAAATAATGATTTATCTAATTAAGAGATGAAAATTGATGATAAGCTAAGAGTATGATTCAGGAAGAAGAGATGTTAGTAATCAAGATCAAGTGTGTTGTTCAATTTTCCATGTCTACAATTAATATTGGTGAGGATATTTTGTAGCACATGGAAGGTAAGATTCCATCACACACTGGTAGAATATATACTTATAAGATTTGGAAATCAGTCTTTGAAAGGCTAAATGAGACAACAAAATGTCAAATATTGTTGAAATGATATGGGTTATAAGGTATAGAAACATCATGAAGACTCTTGGGTTGAGAAAATTTAATGCTTCAAGTTAAAGCACTATTGTGAAGAATCTAATTGATGCTTATGAGAGTGTGGGTAAGACCTCATGCTCAAAGGATAGTAATGTCACCCGACGTGTCATTACATCTACTTTGGTAAGTAATAAAACAAAGAGAGATCCTCTCATTAAAAAGATGAGTTAACAAATGAGAATTAATAGAAATAATTTATCAAGAGTCGTTCAAAGATGATAAAGAATTGGGGGCACAAATTAAAATGAATTATGGGAATTCTTAGGGAGACTGACATGAAAAGATAAAAAAGTTGTTGAAGCATTGAGAACACTAGTTGAAGAGTATTGGAAGAATAACACAAGGGAATCTTGGAATCAAAGAGATGTGGTAAGAAGGAGAATTAGTAGTTGGAACCATAATCCATATCCAAAGAATTATTTGGATACGATTCAAACCAATTTTTTTCATAAATTTCAACAGGCTTATCCTCAAATTAGTATTTGTCAAAGATTTTGAAATGAATAAACCTTTTTATGTCAAGATAAATCACACACACACAACTTGTTTTTGTAGAGTACATATTAAATTATCTAACCATTATGATGTTTATCATTTTGTATGTTAGGATTTGCATATTAATGATGTTTTGCAGGATTGTGGTATAGAAGCCCCACCAAAATCTTTAATAGATTTCTTACCAATTATTTTATCTGAAATAGAGGATGGGAAAATATTCTATAGGAAAATATGCTTCGATGGTTCAGGTGTGAAATGTGGTGGCTTGCAACATATGCTAGTATTTCAACATATGGAAAGCATAGATGATGTGGGAAAAAAACTAGTAGAGTTCAGGAAGTATAAAACAATGGAATATGCTACAAAAGATGGTAATCAAGAAAAAAGTTGTGATTTTTTAATTCAAAAGATTCTAGTGTATTAGTTTATGTCCATGTTTCATGAAAATATATTGTATGAGTATGCAATGCATACCTATAGACCCCGATGGCTAGACATGAAATTCAAGCCAGGTAATGACACCTTTCCATTTGGTAACATAATTTTAGTGGTCGACTTTGTAGAGAAATACACTCTACAGCCACAATGTGAGGTTTAGTCACAATATTACAACTCCACACAAGTTTTGATATTTGTGAACATAGAATTCATTCATGCAGTTGATAGTATAGAGGACCAATGGAAGGTATTGAGGTATTATCATGTTTATATTAATGATGATCACACACATTCTCTATATTTTGTGCAAGGTTGCTTCCAGATGTTCTACTATGATCTGGCTCAGAGGGGCATATCATATGGTAGGAATATAATATGTTCAGATAGTTGTGCAACATAGGTCAAGAACTCACATATTCTCTACTAGTTGAGTAGGATTCATGTCATTATAGGTTTTCAACATATGTGAAACTTTTGTGAGGTCAGGCATGGAAAGGGGGGGCATGATGGTGCAGGATCATGTGTGAAAAGAGAATTAGCATGAGAAGACTTAAATCATAAGACAATGCAAAGTTGATAGATGAAAAATAAATCATCAAGTGGTGTAATTCTTTCATGGGTCCAGGTAATGAAGGTGCATCTTTATTTTGTATATTTTTTTGGTTGATGGATGATACTAACATTGCACCATATGAAGATTATTGTACACTAATAGG
Organism: Sequoiadendron giganteum; assembly: GCA_007115665.2. Lineage (NCBI taxonomy): Eukaryota > Viridiplantae > Streptophyta > Pinopsida > Cupressales > Cupressaceae > Sequoiadendron > Sequoiadendron giganteum. The sequence goes on from CM021101.1 coordinate 729,153,353, forward strand.
ATCGAGTGAGCTACACTCTTTCCTTAGCTTAGATATAGGTTCATGGAGTATAAATACATGGAAGATGGCATTTTTTTGTTCTTAATGTACAATGAAATCCTAGAATGGTTGTGAGTCAAAGGAGTGGGTTGAGAAATGGATATTAAGTTATCTTATCCCACTTCAAACATATCACCCTTTGATGACATTGGAACTAATACAAGTGGATTAATTAGTCGAATTTGACCACATATCAGATTTAGTTCAACTACGTAATATATCTACTTGCTTAATTTTGAAATTCCTATTGTTATCTTACTTTGTGGTGTATTTGTAATGGACTAATTTCAAGAAATTACTTGCACATTTCAATGCAGGGTATGTTTATGTAGTTATTGTAGATGAACACAATGAAGAGGGAATGAAATAATACTCTTGTTGTTGTGTTGAAGCCAAAAAGAAATTGGAGGCCCTAGTTATTAGAGATAACTAAAATTGGTCTAGGCCTGCAAGTACACATTCAACATAATTTTCTATAGTCCGTCGTCTTGATTAAATAATGTTACTTATTTAATTGCCTTTCTAACACATATTTCTTCTATTAATTAAATACCCTTTTTAATTAATTCATTAATTCATAATCATCCTTTATTCAACTTAATTAATTAAACAAATCATATTTATTTAATTATGTTGCAAACTAATTAATTCTTCCCCCTTTATCTATCAATTAAATAATTTACTATTTAATTCCCCTTTATCATACTTTTCCAACTATAATTAAATATCTTTATTTAATTATTCATTTAACCCCTTTTCATCTATAATTAAATATTTATTATTTAATTATTCATTTATCCTTTTCAACAGCCAAATTAAATAAATTACTTTATTTATTTAATTAAAAGTCTCATATTTCGAATGTTGAATTAAATTAACATTTAATTCATTATTTAATTAATTATGTCACATTCCTCTAACATTCAGTTATCTCTTACATGCACTTATCGTCTGACTCGAGTTATCTCTATGAGAGAACTCTCTGTCACAACTAGTCGATTAACTAGTTCCAACTCATATGCATGATCTATATTTATTAATTAAATATCTTTATTTAATTAACTAACTCAAGTTTTCATTCACATGCATTTATCATGCATTTATTCTCCAACTTCTAACTTTGGCTTTTGCATACAAAGTCTATTTCTTTTATTTTTTAAAGATGAAGATTGGAACTCATGTTCTAATTCATGTTCTAAAATTAGTCTTTACCTCCAGTTGAACTCATGTTCTAACTCGCGTTCTATCTATCACATAACTCATCGCATGGCATTCATCAATCTCATTCGTCGATCTCTCTTTCAATCTGAGCTGATCATTTGAAAACACAAAATCTATAAAATGGCCTGTCATTATCATTATTCCTCCTCCCGAAATCATACACTTTTGAGAAGAGAAACAATCTTCGATATTTTGCTGAGACACTCGATGAAGTTATGCTTGCATTCAAACACACAAATATCTCAGTGCAAGAATAACAATACAACAAGATGAAGAGCAATGGAGTTAATTCAAAAGGGTGAATACATTATTCAGTGAGATCAATTCAATTTACATTTATGTTTTCAAATTTTGTTCTTTATTGTTTGATTTTAGATTAGTTTTGATTTTAGATTAGGATTAATATTGCTATTTCTAGTTGCAGATCGAAGCACAGATTTAATCTTGAGTTACATTTGGTGAACCCGACGTGAACGCACTTCAAAATCCGCACATCTTTCCGTTTTTCGTTTCTATTTTTTTGTTTCTTTTTCGCAGGTTTTCCATCCAATGAACCGCATCTATCAAAAATAGCGACGCATCCGTACTTACCAACCGCATCAGGCTGTCAATCACTGCATCCGCCTGCCATTCACTGCATCTGCCTGTCTATCGCCGCATCAGACACTCCATTGACCGCATCCGCCTGCAACCATTCGAACCGCATCTATGGCTCCAAAAGCCGCTTCTAGCTAGTAAAGATTTTTATTTGTTTTATCAATTTTTGTGCATCCATTTTTTTATTTTCACTTTTTTTTCATGATTTGGATTTTCACTAATATTTGGTTCAGTTGTGTCAAGGTGGAATAAGAAGTGTTTGCAGGACGAAGCGTAGAAGACAATACAAAAACCAAAGACAAACAATGAACTACTGACAAAGTTGCATGTAGGACCTAATGCTTTTATCATTTTAGCCTACTTTTTGTTTTGGTAGATAGATAATCATTTTGTGGGTTAAAATGAACTTCTACTTGGTAGTGTAAACAATCTCATTTGGGCTTAATAATTTACCAGTGTTTTTCATGTCTACATTGTTATTTTATAACCCCATGATTTAGTAATTGAAGTATCCTCTCCCCTTATGCATTCATGCGATCCTGGGTGTAAGAGAAACGGTTACTGACTCTAGAACTTGGGCCTGTCTTGGTGGGAAAAAGTACTCACCCCAAGATGACTCAGAATGGTATACAAAAGTGGATTCTTGGGGAAACCCCAAGAATCATGCACACTAATCTGATGAGATGGACAGAAATGGACTCTCGCTGATGTTGGTTAGTGTCCCACGAACGGAATGCCCGAATTAAAAGGTTTGTTGTAGAATTACCAAAATCCTATCTACTTGTTGGTGCAGCAGGTCAGAGTTGTGAAGCCGTCTTACAATCTTACCATTTACATGTAGAGATGAAAAGTATGCCATGGGAGATTCATGGGTATTGTAGCTTGGCTGCCCCATATAAGTGAGTGCCATGGAGGGGAGCCAGTGGGGTCAAGCTACTAATCATCCACCGTAAATATGCATAGCTGGAGAAATCCAAGTAAGAATTCAACAAGTACTGTCCTAAAGGCCTAGGGTGTAAATGTTTTTCGAGTCTCAACAGTCCATTCATCACAAAACTAAAAATACTTTGAATGCCATGTTTGTTGTTTGTTGTATTTGCCAAAATCTTGACCAAACAAACAAAGTTAGTCAACCAACTTTTGAAAAAAAAAATTCAACTGTCAGGAACAGAGTTGCATTTGTTAGTTTAATCGCCGCATCTGTATTAGCGAGTTGCATCTGTTAGGGGAATAACCGCATCTGTCTGTCATAATTTTTGCAATCTCAAAGTTTCGAAGTGCATCTATCACATCCCGAGTCACATGTGTCAAAGTCTGAACCGCAAGTGTCTGTCAGGAAAACTAGTTTTTTAGAGTCCAAAATAGGAAAAACGCATGTGAATTGGTAAACCACAACTGTCATAGGAAAGACCGCAACTGTAAGAAACACCGCAACTATTAGGTGAACCGCAACTATTATGTGAACCGCATTTTCCTGTTAACAGAGAACAATCAAAACAGCAAACTGAGTCAAAACAGAAACTGTCAAAATTTTTCTCAAAAATGTTGCATCCATTAGGTGGTTATATACATCTTAGTTACAATCCACATCTTCATCATAGTCATCCAAATTCACATGCATATAGATACTTCCTCGGAAATCTTAGTTACAATGGATGTCTTCATCATTGTCATCCTAAGTTGCATGCATCTAGATACTCCCTAGGAAATTGCATATCACAGCATAGATAAGTTTCCTTGTCTTTGGATAAATTCATGTCCCGATTTGTCACACTCATCGAACCTAGTCACCTTAGTCTTATCTAGTGAATCTTTTCAGCTCAACAAGTCTAGTTTGGAAAGTTCACCTTGTCAACTGTCATTTGTCCTACAATCAGGTTCCTTGGTCAAATCAAATCCTTGCATGCATTTACTCCATAGGAGGTAGGTTATACCCATTTTAGAATCATATTCTACATGAGGTCTTACATATTGTCCATCTTACCATACGTCATCTTAGTATACGTCTTTCTAGAAATCATTTTAGCAACATCCTTATTGTCCAAAAAATCCAAAAACATAGAAATAGGTCATATCAGTTCTTAGGCATAGTCTGCATTACCCCATTTTGAGCAACTTTTTTTTTTATGGTCGAAACAAGGTCTCAAAAGAGGAACAAAGAAATGGCAGACCCCAATGAATTTATCAATCCTTTCAGCACTCAACCACCTAGGAAGAACAAACCACACAAACCATTGCTTGATAAATTTGTCACTAGAGACACCAATGGATGAGTCTTTGTTGAAGACATAGAGTCTGCAGTCCAAGATCCTGAATTTGCATCCTTCATGGATGAGTGCTTGGCAAATGATCCCCAATGCTATCTAGCAAAATTGCTAGTAGAAAGTGCCACACTACCACCAAGATTTGATGTTCACACATTGAAAATGACATCTACCCAACCAATGCAAACAGTGACATCAAGTGGTTCTATGCCCCAAATCACCGCAATAATACCAACTCAGACATCGTCAATTATAAACACAACCCCTTTCAACATAACACAAGTTTTACAATTTACGACGGGAGAAACTTCATCCAACCCCTTTGGCACCAACATGATTGGTAAGAGATCCAAGGCGGGTACGAATATTCCTATCCCAAATCAGACCATTCAAATAGGGAATATTCCTCCACCAAGTCAACCCATTCAAATGAGATATATTCCTCCACCAATTCAAACCATTCAAACAGGATATATTCCTATCCCACACCGGACTATTCAAACGAGATATATTCCTTCACCAAATCATAGCCCGTCACAAAACATGGCATATCAAAATGTCTACATTGATCCGAACAATGCCAACACCATGTCCTTGACACAAGTCGATGTCCTTTAGAATCAAATGCAAACTCTCGAACAACAAATGGATAATATGTCTATGTCAGGAAAATGAACTATCTCAGCACAAGACTCATGTCCATGTCCATTTGACAAAGCGCTTTACATGACACCTTTTCCCCATGGATACATTATACTGATTTTGCTTAAGTATAATGGGAAAAAGAATCCTCTAGAACATATTAGGGAGTTCTCAACAGCATGCATGGACATATCGTATGACCCCACATATCTGATGAGACTATTTCCACGAACCCTTGTTGGGATAGGACTGGAATGGTTTTCTAAACTACCATATGGTATACGCTCTTGGGTAGAATTAGCTAAAAAGTTTGTTGAACATTTCGCCTTCAACATAGACAATGAGATAACAATAGCAACCTTGTGCCACATGACACAAGAACATGGTGAAACTTTCACCACTTTCTTTCAGAGGTGGAGAAGTCTAGCTAGCAGATGTCTAGTTGAGATACCAGAGAAACAAAAGGTCACGATATTCCTAGAGAACATCAATCCAAAACTGCGGAGTGATTTAAGAGTACATTGTTGTACCTCATTCCTAGACTTGGTACAGAATGGCATCATCCTTGAGAAAGGCCTTATTGACAAAGGTGAAATAAAGGTACCAGGTAGGAATCCTATTGTCCAAAATCAAAACGCACCAAATGATAGAAGACAATTCTGGTCCAGAAACAAGAATGTTACAAATGATGGCATTGTCGATGCTAAAAACATACATACAAGGCCAATTATCACACTGAGAGGATACAACCAAAATCAAGACACAATGGATAATCCAGATCAAATGGCTAACTATCTCAAAAATTCATAGCAACAACGACCTCAAAGAAGATTTCCAACACGTGAATTTACTCCTCTAGGACAACCGATCGAGGTTATTTACAAAGAATTGATTAAACATAATCTCATCAAACCATTGGAACCAAGAGAATATGATCCTAGACAATTTAAACCTTCCTGGTGGGATGACAAAGCCCATTGTGAATATCATCAAATAAAAGGACACAGTCTACAAAATTGTCACCAACTCAAGGGCATTATCCAAGACTTTGTGGAGAATGGAACCATAGAGGTTGGTGGATAGAAAAACACCAAGAACAGTGATCATAAGGTCTTCAAGGACCCGTTACATGACCACACAAAAGGAAAAGCCTTCGGTTCGGGACCTAACACCGATCCATCAACCAATTATGCAAACACCAATTTTGACTATGGAAAAGGAAAGATTATAAATAGCCTCCATGCTACAGATGAGCATGTCGTTACCTTCACCATTAAGAAGCCTCAAGAATGTAGTGTCAACACACGCAAAACCAAGATCACTATTTTGGGTCCTTCTTCTGAGCCATCTACACAAGCTTCCAAGTTCAAGTACAACCTTCTTGATCAATTGAGTGAAACCCCTGCACAAATATCTATCTTGGAACTATTGAACTTATCACCTGAGCATCAAGCCATTCTTGATAAAGCTTTGTAGGACACAACTATCCCTACTAATTTAGATGTCAATTGTTTCGAAGAGATGGTGGGATATTTAACCAATTCGCACCATGCTACATTTTCCCAACAGGATTACTCGACAAAAAAATCTGATCATAATAACCCATTACATCTTGAAGTCTTAGTCCATGAAACCAAAGTCAGACGAGTCTTGGTAGACGGAGGAGCAGGTTTGAACCTATGTACCCTAAAATTGGTTAAGGCATTAGGATTCTCAAAAGTTGCATAGATACCTCTAAGAGTATAGTCATCAAGGCTTACGATGATGAGGAAAGATCATCCAAAGGAGAGGTCACACTCCCTATCAGAATTGGTCCAGCAATCATGAACACCAGCTTCCAAGTCTTGGATCTCACTCTTCCGTACAATTTGTTGTTAGGTAGACCTTGGATACACGCAATGAAAGTTGTACCTTCAACGTATCACCAATGTCTCAAATTTCCACATAATGGCACCGAGATCACTATTGATGGTGATCCAGATCCGTTTCAGTATTGTACAAGCCTAAAGGAAATTCCACAATGCCAAGTACTAGTTAATCAAGAAGTTTCATCATCCAATTCATCCCAATACATTGAATCATCACATCTCACTAAGTCCAAATCATTCACACCTCCATCAACTACTCCTAAACTTGAAATCCAAGACAAGGGCTTTGGCAAGTATCATATAAAGGAATCATACTATGTCAGTCAACTGATTCCACCTAAGGCATATGGCCTACCTATGGCAGATAGAATACAGTCAATAGTCATATTCAATGTTCCCCCTACAACGACATTGATCAAATGGGGAGAGCTAGGCGAGGAAATTGTGGACCAAGGTGATTCCTGGTTGTATCAAGAAGAACATGAATACCCCTCGCTGTCTATTCAAATAGCTAAGAACCAATATGGAAAAGGCTTTAAGATAATGCAAAAGGAAGGCTATGATGGGCACAGTGGGTTAAGGCTACATCAAAATAGAAGGATGGAACCGATTATTGTCCACCCACGACCGAAATACTTAGGGCTAGGGTGTCAACCGCTTAGAATTGGGTTTCCTAGTACTTCGTCACTGTTTCAAGAGGAAGTGAGTGCTTACGCAGACACCAAGACATCTCATGATCCACCTCCCCCATTTTATGACAACCCTCCAATCTTTGATGAATCCCCTTACTCAAGCAATGGTGAATGGGATTCCCTTTCATCTACCAGCACCATGAACATAGACGCACTATTTGGAGACCTGGACCTAAACGTGAAACCTATACCCAAACCATCTAGTCCTTGTCCTAAGAAACATTTGTCCAAAGAAGAATGGCATAAGATCTATTATTGGGAAAAACTTGATCATGCATCTTGGGCACCTGAACCACCATTTTCTAATGACCTATCCTAGGCAATGGTCCCACATCAACATTTACCTACCCGTAAGGAAAAGACCCAGCAAGACTTAGTCCAGAACTTCTGCGACCATGTCAACCAATCACTATTCACCTTATCAACGGCTACCTTTAAAAACTCTGATGATGACATGCCCCTCATATATGCCGAACTTATAGACTGGGATCAACAAGGTACACCTATCTTAGACACATTCGAGAATGATGAAGCAATTGCTGAGTTCATGGGACTTCGAGAAGGCATACCAAGAGGGGATCATAAAGCTAGTTTTACCATAGACTTGGATGATAAAGCATATTTTGGGGAGTCCATTTACACCTCTAGTCACAAAAATGAGGATAAAAAGAAAAAAGACAATGAAAAGAACAATGATGAGTCCCTAGGTGAAAACCGAAAGGCACCTTTGGACGAAGAAAAAGTCAAAATAAAGGACATATCCAAGGGCGAAAACCTCCTTGAGACACCCAAGGATAGAGGTTTAAATATTCTCCCCGTTGAATAGGAAAAGTCACCGATGCTAGTAGAAGAATCAGTTGCAGTCAACATAGGTACATAAGAGAATCCAAAGATGGTATATTTTGCAGCTTCTTTAACAAAGACAGAAAAACCTAAGTTTAAGGACTTCTTCCAAAAGAGACAGATAAAATTTGCATGGTCATATGCTGACATGCCTCAGCTGGATCTAGATCTAATATTGCACCATTTACCTTTGCAGCCAGGCATCAAACCAGTCAAACAAAAGTTAAGAAAAATGCACCTGTAGATTGCTCTATTGGTCAAGACAGAACTAAAGAAACTCTTGGATGTAGGATTCATAAGGACAATAGACTATGCAGATTGGATATCGAATCTTGTACCCATGAGTAAACCAATTGGGGGCATTCGAATTTGCACAAACTTTAGAGACATCAACAAGGCATGTCCTAAGGATGACTTCCCTTTGCCGAATATAGATATGATAGTGGATCTTACAGTGGGTTATGAGATGCTATCCCTCATGGGTGGTTTCTTGGGATACAACCAGATTAGAATAGCAACTGAAGACCAACATAAGAAAACTTTCACGTGTCCATGGGGCACATACTGTTGGAACATTATGCCTTTTGGGCTTAAGAACGCAGGAGCTACTTACTAATGCACAATGACTACAATTTTCCATGACTTTGTACACATTCTCATGGAAGATTACGTCGATGACATTATAGAAAAATCAGAAATAAGAGAAGCTCACTTAAAGGTTTTAAATAAGATATTCCGATGGCTAGAGAACTAAAATGTCAGGCTGAATCCAAAGAAGTGTGTCTTTGGAGTCAAATCGGGGAAACTATTAGGGTATATCATCTCTCGAAGAGGCATTGAAGTAGATCCAAAGAAGGTAAGAGCTATCATAGAAATGCCTCCTCTAGTCAGCATAGGACAACTTAGAACTCTACAGGGTAGACTACAGTCAATTAGGTGATTCATAGTACAACTGGCAGATAAAATTCATCCATTTCAACATCTACTCAAGAAAGGAGTACCATTTGTGTGGACGCTTAAATGCCAGGAAGAATTCCAACAAATCAAGGACTATTTGCTAATTGCACCAGTCTTAATGCCACCTATAGAAGGAAAGCCTTTGATCTTATATATTTCAGTAACTCAGTCAGCATTAGGGGCTCTTCTCGCACAAAAAGATGATCAAGGTCATGAGAGAGTGATCTATTACATCAGTCGTACCTTAGTGGGCTATGAATTGAATTATAGCAACATAGAACGTGCTTGTCTTGTGATAGTTTTTGCTACCCAAAAACTTCAGCACTACATGCTCAATCGACAAATAGTGTTAATTGCAAAAATTCATCCACTCAAATACCTTCTAAGTAAGGCAGCTTTAACAGGCCAATTGGCTAAACGGGTCATAATACTTAGTGAGTATGACATTGAGTATGTCAAGAGGAAGGCTATAAAAGGACAGGTGATTACAGATCAGTTAGCTGATGCACCTATAAAAGCAGATCATCCCTTAGTGGTAGATTTTACAGATGAATTTCTATTCAACATTGACATTAAAACCGACTGGAAACTATACTTTGATGGGTCACATACAAATCATGGTTTAGGAGCTGGTGTCTTATTTGTCACACCTCAAGGTGATACCATTCCCAAATCATTCAGGATTGCTTTTCCTTGTACAAACAATATAGCAGAATATGAAGCCTTAGTGACAGGCTTGAAAATGGCAGCACAATTGAACATTAAGAGCCTACATGTCTTTGGTGACTCTCAACTGGTAATCCGATAGGTAAATGATGAGTACAAAACTAAGGATGAGAAGCTTGCCCCTTACAAGAGAATGGCTGATAGTTTCAAACAATATTTCAAGGACATAACTTTTCAACAAATACCACGCATTCAGAATAGAGCTGCAGATGGTATGGCAATCGTGGGTTCCTTGTTGGATATTCTGAGTAACGTGCCTAAGTTCGAGTTTTTGGTTGAACAACTATTGGTCCCTGCTTACGATATCCCCAATACTATGATGGTGTGTACCATTGTTGTTCCTACATCTCCTTGGTATAAAGAAATATTTGACTATCTAACAAATCAAACCTTACCTCAAGACTTGTCCAGTAACCAACATCAAACCTTCATCCGTAAGTCCGCCAAGTACACCATCATCAGAGAAACCCTATATAGACGCACCTTGGACAACTTCTTAATGAGATGTCTCGATGCTGAAGAAGCACAAACAACTTTGCGAGCAGTGCACGAGGGTATATGTGGATCCCATTCGAGTGGTCCAACCTTAGCCCATAAGATTATGAGACTAGGTTACTATTGGCCTACTATGGAGAAAGACTCATATGTCTTTGTGAAGACGTGTAGACAATGTCAAATACATGGAGACTTGATAAGAGTGCCAACACAGGAGCTTCGACCGATTACTTCACCATGGCCTTTCGCCCAATGGGGACTCGACCTCATAGGTAAGATACACCCCCCATCATCCAATGGCCACAAATTCATCATTACCGCTACCAAATACTTCACCAAGTGGATTGAAGCCATTCCCATGACCTACATCACTGGCACCCAAATATCTAAGTTTATTCTAAGCTATATCATTTGTCGGTATGGTGTACCACAATCCATAATCACAGATAATGGACGCCCATTCAACAACCAAGAAGTATGCCATTTATGTGAAGAATTCCACATCAAGCATCATTTTTCCACCCCGTATTACCCACAAGGTAATGGCCAAGTTGAGGCATCTAATAAAACCATTGTTAGAATCCTTAAAAAGACTGTCAATGACGCTGGTCGTGACTAGCACCTACAACTTAATCCTGCCATATGGGCCTACCGCACAAGCATCCGCACTCCCACTGGTGCCACTCCATTTTCCCTTGTATTCAGGTCCGAAGCTATCTTACCTATAGAGGTCGAAATACCTTCTCTAAGGGTATCTTTGAAGGGTCATGTCGATGATGAAGAATACCATGTCTCTAGGCTACAAAAGCTTGAATTACTGGATGAATGAAGACATAAAGCATTAGATCATTTGCAAGCATATCAGAATCATCTTCGTCAGAGCTACAATAGGAAGGTTCTCAATAGATATTTTGACATTGGTGACCTAGTATTAATGGAGAATCCGAAGAACCAAGCTGAACGAGAGAAACTAGGAAAGTTTGAGCCTAACTGTTAGGGCCGTACATTGTCACAGAAGCCTTTGGGTCAGGAGCGTACCAACTATCTACTCCTGAAGGAGATCTGCTTTTGTCACCTATCAACAGTCTATATCTAAAGAGGTTCTATGCTTAGCTTTTGAGAATCCATGTCTTAATCTAGAAAATACAAAAAAAAATTGAAAAAAAAAATTAAAAATAAAATAAAATTGGAAAATCAAAAAAGTAAAGGGAAATAATCCGTCCTATAGTGAAAACCACTTCAGTGGCGCTAGGGATAAGTACCATTGTAAAAACCTGGAAAATAGGCACCATGTGTAGTCAAGCTTGCTCTTTCATCTACCATCATTCCAATTAGGCTTTCCCCCATCACTCATAATAAATGGTTGTCCTATCCATCGCTTGGAACGATTAACATCTAACGTCCCACTCCGTCACATTATCCACTCCATCTCGCAAGTCTTATTCCCGACCGGGGGTAAATCCTTGTTCTATTCCATAAACACCTTGTACATAGCATCACACCATCAGAAAATGTCCTAAATAGAAAAAACATTAGAAAACTTCAAAAATCCAAAAAAATCAAAACATGTTAGAAAATACCAAAAACAAAACAGTGTCAAGTCAGTCATCTTAAGTCAGTCATAGTCATAGTCAAACTACGTTGCTTCTACGACTGGGACGTAGGCAGGGCCATCAATTGATGTACCCTCGAGGTATTAAGTCTGTCAGTCTAGGTTTGTCATCTATCACACATTTAAATCATGACGCTTTGTATATACAAAGTCATTAGTTGTGTTGAACTACGAGGTCTCTGCGTGTACAACATAGGCAAGGCTAATCAATTGATGAGCTCCCAAGACCACACTAGGTCAGTCCAATAGGGTTCATTCACTATCATTATCACACACGTTGCATATCATAGTTTGAGGTATCATCTCATGTCATACACTATCTACACGCAAACACTCAACTTGTCATCAAGTCAATATCATACACATTGTCAAAGCAATCAACTTATGTCTAAGCAAGATATGTCTTTCTTGTCCATAGACATCATCAAATTGTCATAGTCTCATGTGGCTTGTCGCATCAAAGTCATTAGACTCCAATGTCTTATACGACACATGTCTTACTGAAACTAGGCTTTATCATGCCTTATACAGAAGTCACCAAGTCGAAACCAGACTCAACGTCTTATGTGGTATGTGTCATTCTCTCACATTACGCTATGTCAAACATCAACATCAAAAAATTCCACAAGATCAAGTTTTCGCGAATACATTTATTTGGCTTTATGACTTTATATCTTATTTTGTCTTATCTTTTTATCGATTTGTGCAAGATCTTGTTACTAGCTTTCTTGAGGATGTCCCTTGAAGGATTTAGAGAAGCAACAATGTCTCAGGACTCTTTTTCTTTGGCTGCTGTCTGTCAACTGTCTTTTTAACATTGGTTTTTGAGTCATGTTACTAGTTTCCTCAAGGATGTCCTATCACGGATTTAGAGGAACCATGACGTCTCATGACCCATCTTTTATTTGTCTGCTATCTGTGGTTTGTCTTGACCAAATGACTGGGGCATCATGTCCTTAGTCTGAGTTAAGACACTCCTTGTCTACGACTGTCTATTTTTAATAGGTGGATAACTTTGTACAGTATGGTCTATCTCATATCATAGTGTGTACTATCCATCTGTGTCATGTCCCGCCCAATGATGATAACAAACAAGTATAGCGTATTTGGCAATATCTCAAAGATTATGTCTTTGTCTCAATCAATCAACCTTAATTGTTTTTTACTAACATTCTGCAATCATCCATGCTAACATTTGTTCTTTTCTGCATCTTTTCCACCATTATCTATCCATTTCGAGAGCACACTCATGTTCTTCAAACCCACCTATCCTCTCGAGGGGGCATACCACTACCTCCTTGTCATTCTCCCTTTCACTAGGGCATACCCTAACCCGTTTCACGTTGAGGCATGACTGGGGCATATTTTCTTTGACACAGCACCGTACCAACATTGTATCAAAGAGGGGCAGACTATAGATACCTAAAATTGGTCTAGGCTTGCGAGTACACATTTCAACATAATTTTCTATAGTCCATCATCTTGATTAAATAATGTTACTTATTTAATTGCCTTTCTAACACATATTTCTTCTATTAATTAAATACCCTTTCTAATTAATTCATTAATTCATAATCAACCTTTATTCAACTTACTTAATTAAATAAATCATATTTATTTAATTATGTTGTGAACTAATTAATTCTTCCCCCTTTATCTATCAATTAAATAATTTATTATTTAATTCCCCTTTATCATACTTTTCCAACTATAATTAAATATCTTTATTTAATTATTCATTTAACCCCTTTTCATCTATAATTAAATATTTATTATTTAATTATTCATTTATCCTTTTCAACAGCCAAATTAAATAAATTACTTTATTTATTTAATTAAAAGTCTCATATTTTGAATGTTGAATTAAATTAACATTTAATTCATTATTTAATTAATTATGTCACATTCCTCCAACATTCAGTTATCTCTTACATGCACTTATCGTCTGACTCGAGTTATCTCTATGAGAGAACTCTCTGTTACAACTAGTCGATTAACTAGTTCCAACTCATATGCATGATCTATATTTATTTATTAAATATCTTTATTTAATTAACTAACTCAAGTTTGCATTCACATGCATTTATCATGCATTTATTCTCCAACTTATAACTTTGGCTTTTGCATACAAAGTCTATTTCTTTTATTTTTTGAAGATGAAGATTGGAACTCATGTTCTAACTCATGTTCTAAAATTAGTTTTTACCTCCAGTTGAACTCATGTTCTAACTCGCATTCTATCTGTTACATAACTCATCGCATGGAATTTATCAATCTCATCTGTCGATCTCTCTTTCAATCTGAGCCGATCATTTGAAAACACAAAATCTATAAAATGGCCTATCATTATCATTATTCCTCCTCCTGAAATCATACACTTTTGAGAAGAGAAACAATCTTTGATATTTTGCTAAGACACTCGACGAAGTTATGCTTGCATTCAAACACACAAATATCTGAGGGAAAAAATAAGAATATAGCAAGATGGAGAAGAGCAATGGAGTTAATTCGAAAGGGTGAATACATTATTCGGTGAGATCAATTCAATTTACATTTATGTTTTCAAATTTAGTTCTTTATTGTTTGATTTTAGATTAGGATTAATATTGTTATTTCTTGTTGCAGATCGAACCACAGGTTTAATCTTGAGTTACAGTTATAGATGGAGAAAACATCGAATACCCTATAAGATCAGTTTTTGTTACTAGAACATGGTTTAAAAGGTAACATAAGAGTATTAAATATTGGTTATTTTAGGGCTTTGACACACATCATAAGATTCTTCATTACTTAAACCCTTTCGTGGCATCTAATGTTTGTTTGACTGAATATGGGGGTAGATATTTGAACAAGACCTTGTGGAAGGTCCTTGACTCTGACCATGAGGCAATACTTGACACAATAAAGAGTAGAGCAGACTTGAATGGTTTGTTGGATTAATTCTTAAGTATGCACATTGGTTCTTATTAATTTATACTTGTATGCACATTAATTTGTATGATTCCAATGCTATCATCTTCTTTTACTTTTCTTATTTGTTAGTAACCTACTAAAAATTAATTGGTGTCCGCTTGTAGAAATTTTTTATTTATTATCCATTGAAGACAATCTCAGCCAAAAAATAAATGTAACATCCTTTTTTATTATCTTGAAAAATCTCAATTATGATTTCTAGCCATTATAAAATTGTGTGCGAATCTTGCCAAGGGAATTTCAAGTTATTCATTTGAAGTTAACCTTATCATGAGAACCTATGATATAGACATTATAATAGCATCTCAAATTTCAAGTTTTTCTAATCATGAGAGGTGTTGTGTGTAATAGGTATCTTAGAACTCCCAATGAAGATGTATGACCAGGAGTCACTAAGTTCAGAGACTAGCATGCCTATCCTCAATGGAAGAATTAATATTTATGCCTTGTTGTTCTTGAGTTGGAACCATATGGTGTGTATTTGTTGTCTATATGTTCCTTCCATCTATTTTCATTTCATTTCCATTTTGGATGCTCTTTATTTTTCTTCTTTTACTTTACATATTTTTAAGTAAACTACTAAAAATTGATATGTGTATCCTTGCAGAAAATGTTGATTAATGAGCAATTGAAGATAATCTTAGCCAAAAAAGCGATGCAACATCCTTATTTTGATAATATTGAAAAATCTCAATTCTCTCCCTATTATAACTTATCGCACGAATGACTAACTTATTATAAAAACTTCATTTATTTAAACAAATGAACCTAATGATTATATATCAATATCAATATAGCATATGGTCTATTGAAATTAACACTTGTAATGAGATTTAATCAAATATTCAAATTTATTTCTGCCTTCAAACATTTGTAATTCAAGCAATGTAATCCCTTAATAGTCTTGTATAGGATAAAATTTTCACCCCTTACACAAACTCCCCTTTTTCCCTTCCTCACTTTAGAAAACTGAATTTGGAGGCTAAATTCCACATAATCCTATTGCCTTTGTTCCACTTGCAACTTTTTTTGAGCATTGGAAAATTAATAACTATAGAAGATGCCCACATGGTGTGAAGATTTCCACA
Source organism: Sequoiadendron giganteum (assembly GCA_007115665.2). Classification (NCBI taxonomy): domain Eukaryota; kingdom Viridiplantae; phylum Streptophyta; class Pinopsida; order Cupressales; family Cupressaceae; genus Sequoiadendron; species Sequoiadendron giganteum. The sequence goes on from CM021101.1 coordinate 729,169,370, forward strand.
TAGTTTTCTTATGTCCCAGGAAAATTACCCTGGTTGGAGCCTGCAAAGGTGTTACACTTCTCATTGGAAGTCAACCTATAATGCCCTCTTTGGTTGACCGACCTGAATATGGTCATTTTTTTCACTCTTTCATTCAAATCCACTATTCCTTCACTCATTTTATCTTTAGATGATCTCTCTTGGAAATTCACAAGAATTCTAGGATTCACTTCAAACATTCAAGAAACACTCTAACATTATATCACATTAACTCCATCACTCCATCAATGCAGTAGACCAAGTGTGAACAACACCATCATGGAAGAGGCTTGATTCCTCTCATTTTTTCCCCCATTAGCCTTGAGTGCTCTTGGTGGATGTGGTAATATTTCTAGTCCTCTCCTCTATTATTTGCTTGAGTAAGCAAATTATTGTTTGGTAGTATTTTAGTGTTCTATGCTTCATTCCTTTCTTTATCATATTATTTCTCTGTCGTTTCAAACTTGGTTGTCCATGGAGGTGGAAACACAAAAAAAATGATTTTATGGAGGTAGACCCCTATACAGTCCCCCAAAAATTTTCCTCTTCATTGTGTGTAGGTGGATGTGCTTCTCGGAGCTAGTTGGCAAACAAGCTTTTTGTGTGAGATCATTATTGTCACCCTAGCATTTATCTACTTTATCATATTAATTTATGTGTTTCTTATTTCATAGTGTAATTTTTTTCCCTTAGAAACCATTAACTAGGTCGTTAGTCTATTTTCTAATGTTTAACCTTGTCTTTATGGTTCTCTGGTCGTACGAACGTTGGTGAACCTAAGAGATGTCAACACACCATGCTATCATCTAAGAACCATAATTTTTTCCTTTAACAAAGAGCTATCTGAGACATAGAGTTGATCCTAAAATCTTACTTTCCTAACCCCATGTAAAGTCTTAGGTATACAAAGTGATCGAAGGATATTATAGTCCTCATCATTCTCATCCTCCATCTCCTAACACTCCCATAAGATGAGGTAAGTTTGGGTAGCCTGCTGATTTTGACCCTCTATGACCTGGGGCCTTGACATGGTTGGTCCCCCTCTCTGACATTTTTGGTGAACCTGATGTGAACCAACATCTACTCATTTGTTCATGTTTGATATTTTCCCCTTATACCCTCTGATCATGGTACCCTTGCATGTTGTGAAGGTTTATGAGAATCACAACCCAGTCCATGACCTCTAGGTATATTGTTAGGAGAATTTTGTGACACCTTTTAATGGAGAAGACAAAGGTCACTTATAATTTCTCTATAGGTCTCTTTTCTAGTTTTGTAATTGTCCTAGCCACTCAAGAGTAGGTGTCACGAGGTGATTCAAGATTTCTTGATGATAATGATTGTATCCCTACTCCTCTTGCATCTCCCACATCATCATCCATATATGAGCATGAAGTCATCCATATCCAATTTGATTATGTCACTAGTATTAGCAAAGGGTTGGGTTATTTGGAGAATCACCCGAAGAAAAATTTGAAGATAGCAAGGGAAACTAAGTTTATAACTAAATAAAAGTATATGGTAGGAAGAGACCAAACATGTGTAGAACTCCTGGCTAGTCTCACTAGTCTAACTGAAATGCGCACCCCTTCAAACCATAGTAACATGATACAAGGTGTCCCCTTTGAATAACATGAGATAAATTTAGGAGGGTCGATGCCTCCCACATTTGTGTACATGGCCAACATAGTCCCTTAAATAAGTATTCCCACTGATTTTGAAAGTTCTAAAACTGTCAAAGTAAACAAAACCCCTCTAGGTTTTCACTTCACCCCTCTTGTCACCTCCAATGGTGGAGGATTTGGTAACATGATTGGTGGAGGCTTTTGTGGTTGTAGCTTTGGTGGCAAAGGTGGCATTGGGGGAAGTGTTTCCAATGGAAGTCATGGTAGTGGCTTTTGAAGTGGTGGTGGCTCTAGTGGAGGTCACGTTGGTGGTGATGGCACTGGCACTGGTTCTGGTGGTGGCTCTAATGGTGGTTAAACTAATCCTATATCTTCTAATGACCCATTTTTGAACAACCTTCTTCAGAATATGGGGAAGATACAGAACAAACTTGTGAATCTCTCCCAACCTTTTGCCTAGCCTCTCTTCTAGTCCTTCTTCTGACACAACCCATTTTCCGTAGCAATCTTAAATAATCCTTTCCCATAAGGGATGGATATTCATAAATTTGAGAAATATGGTGGCAAAGGGGACCCACAAACACATGCATCTACCTTTAATTCCTTATGTAGAAGCTTCTTCCATCATGATGTGTTGATGGAAAAACTATTCCCTCGATCTCTCAAGGACATGGCACTCGAGTGGTATTGTTCCTTACTCGACTCATGTTGAATCAACTTGAGAACTAGTTCCTATGATAGTTGCAACTGACATCAGACCTAAGATGACCTTCTTTCACCTTTTCCGTTGTAAAAAAAGAGATAATGAGAAGATTACCGATTTTATAGCGTGATATCAAGAACTCTTTTCAAAATTCTCATACATATTACCTGATTCCGATGTGTAGAAGGTGTTCATAGGGAGCTTACAAAGGCCTTAGAAAGATAAGATTTCCCTTATGAAAAACCCTTCTTTCAAAAATTTGTGTGCAGCCCTATGGGAATATAAGCAGATAGTAGTTTAGTTTGGGGGACCTTCCTTGTGCTCCCATCCTAAAGGGAATTCTATTGTGTCAATCTCTAGAAACTGAGTGTTTTTTACAAATGTAGTAGCCATTATGGATGACAATGGCCTTAGGTGAAACCAAAATTTCACAAGGCTATATGAATTTTATTCCTCCATCTTGTAAGAGTTGTTGAAGGATAAGATCATTAACTTGCCAAGCCCTAAACTCATAGGGGAATCTTACCCTAGTTGGTATGAAGCAAATATCTATTGTCAATACCATAAATTTAATAGACACAATGCTAAACATTTCCTTTTTCTATGGCATGAGATACAGGATCTCATCAAGGAAGGTACCATTCATCTCGATGGAAGAAAATAAAATACAAACAAATCAGTGTGGAAGGCTAGTAGTGAATTGCAGATATACATAGATCCATTTCAGTCACATTCTTCTAACATGATTATTGATCCCTTTGATTCTACTAATCAAATTGAAGCATATGTTAACATGGTTACTATTACTCCTCCTTGTCTTGCGACTGGTTTTTCGGATATAACATTCACTTCATAAGATATATCGAAAAAATAAAAACCTTCTTTGCTCTACATTCCTACTCACCTCAATGAAAATATTATGACAGGGGTCTTAGTTAATCCCATGAGTAGAGTGAATGTCATCATGAAGGAGACCCTATTGCTAAACTCCTTGCAAAGGGAAGAATATGAAAAGACAAATTCCATCATCCAAATGCATGATGGCCTTGCTCTCGAACTATATGGATCAATAACCCCATCCATCTTGTTTGGACCAAGGAACATAGACATTATTTTTAATGTTATTCCTGAGTTAGACCTATTTAGGGTGAAGCTAGGTATACCATGGCTAGTTTCCATAAATGGGACCACCTCTGTAATTCATAAAAGTTTAAAATTCTCCCATGAAGGTGTTGTGCACATGGTACATGATACTAGCTATCAGACCTTGGTGTCTAATGGGGGATATTCATTGGATCACTTTTGGCCCACTCTAGTTGGTCTACTTCCTCCAAGAGTGGAACTACTTTACAGGAACTACATAAAGTATAAAACTAGGGGCAAGGGATAGCAAAAATTGGCCCTTCCCATGGTAGAGCAACCATCAGCCTCCTCTTCATGGAAGGGAAAGCATAATCCACCCCTTCCCTTGGGAGGACTATTGGATGAGCAAGCCTAGTCTTTATCCACTGAGTTTGATGGTTCCTGCCTGGCATAGACCCAATATCATGATATCAAATCTCCCTACCAAGCCTCTTGGACCTTGGTACTACTTGTATGATAGGAGGAAAAACCCCCATGGAGAATCCGCTACGTCCTGGCCTCTACGACCTCCTACCATTTCCACTCCTAAAGTACTAAACATGAAGAAGCCCATCATCGAGGGGTTAGAGCTAACTCCACCCATTGTTTCTAAACCTATCCTTCCTAATACCATAAAAGAGTTTGACCCTCAGCTTGAAATATCTATGGAGTATATACCCATGACTGAGCACGAGCCTTGCACTTCTTCACAACCTCTAGCCTCTAGTTCTGAGAGTCATAGGAAATTCCTTGCATGTGAGTGCAAGCACTAATGAAAGGTTCTCTTAGCTGAGTAGGCCACCTCATAGAGGAAGGAAGAGGAGATGAACACTCCTATATTAGGACCTCCTATTGGGTCCTCCTCTCTCCTCCCCTCTTTTTCCATTCAAACCATTTCTATATTACTTTCGACTTTCATTGGGAGTGTGAATATGCCTGGCCCTAGAAAGGTACAAGTGTTCATCGCTCCTTCAGTGGAGCTACATTTGTTGACATCCATTCTAGATGTCCCACTTTTCCCAAAGCCAATAAATATAATTAACACCTTAGTCATATCTACTACGATTGTTTCCTCCTCCTCTTCCTTTGTCCTTCTTGCCTCATATGTGGAGATTTCACCTCCTTCGATGAAGAAGAAGGTATAGAGGGGCCCTTCTATAACTGGAGGACATAAGAGGAGCCCACCTTCTTCAAAAGGTGGCCCCCTATTGACTTGTTTTGTCCTAGTAACAAAACCAGTCCTCGCTTCCCCTAAGTTTTTCACCACTCCCGATTAGCAGTGAACCTTAGACACAATCTTCACTATTCATTGAAGTGAAACATGACACTCTTATTAAATGCATGTTTAACTTAGTGGGTGAAGTTCCAACCTTGTAAATGACTTTCACAAATTCCTTGACCTTAGAACCACAAGAGTTTAGTGATGTAGACCTTACATGTTTTTCCTCCTTAGCCCTTGTTGTAGGAGGGTCAGAAGCTCTTCCCCATAACTTTCCACACTGGAAGCTCATCCTCCTCCCCCTATGATGATTTAGAGTGGGAAGTTGATGAACTCTTAGTTGATCAGTGTTAAGGGGAAACCTTTTCTTTATCTTTAGATTAGATGTGTGTTTGATGTGATGTGTTTCCCCATGATCATGTTATGTGTGCTTGGATGACCCTCATCACCCATTTTAGTTATTGTATATAGTCATTGTGTTCGTGTTGTAAACCTTCTTCTCTTTATACCATCAAATGTCTTCCATGTTTGTGATTTACTTTCAACAAATTGGGGATGATGCAAAGAATTGGGGGAATTTAGGCTTTCCTTGCAATGTTGATCCAATTTTTTTTTTAATTTTTCTTCTCATGCATTCCACACATCGCCTAATATAGTAAGGGGTTGATGAAAGTTTATTTATATACTATTATTATGCTTATATATATTAATGAGAAATTTAACCCTGAAATATCAAGCTAACCCTATGCCCTTTGATCATTTTCTCTTTCCTTTTTTCCTTTTCCTCATATTTCTCTCTTCTTTGCTTGAGTTTCCCCTCTCATGTGTGACAATGCAACCTCTACATTGCATTGGTCTTTAAGAAACACATTTGTTAAAAACAAATATTTTCTCAAGCATCTCCACACATTTCTTTGTAAGAATTGCATTCCCAACTTGAAACACTAATGAAACATTTTTCCTTCATCAAGGGTTCATAAAGAAAGCACTTGGAAACCCTCCTTCGAAGTGGGAAAAACTTTGATCTTCCCCTCATGTGGGGGTATATTCTTCCTTTCAAATTCCTTGATGAAGTGAACATCTCTCAAAAGGATTCCTTTATGATTAATTTATTCGAGAAAGAAGACACCAGCTTTAAACAATGCATCCCTTGAGTGGATCCTTTATTTTCATGCTAGGTTCCCAAGGGACCCCTTTGAAAGTTTTTTATCTTAAGGGAGTTCTATGGCATCTAGCTTGGGGAAAGCTCAACTAGACTTATTTCCTATCTTTGCATCTAGCTCAGGGGTACCCCAACTAGACCTACTTCACATCTTTGCATCTATCTTGGGGGTAGCCTGACTAGACCTTTCTTTCAAATAGTGTGTCCGTTGAGTGGACCCCTCCTCCTTTTGAAGGTTTCCCAAGGGAACCCTTTGAAATTTCTCCAACTTGTCGATGATTTATGTGAATGTTTAATTAATTTATTGTGTGGAAACTTCCTGACATGTTCTATCTATGGGTAAACATGACACTTCATGGGAGTGTGTGTTAAGCTTTTTTTTGACTCTACGAAGTCAACTTTACTCAAGTTCCTATATGTGAGAGTTTCAGGAGGATACCTTCCTTACAAGTCTATGGGCTTGTAGGGCACTTACTTCTTGGTGCTTCCTTCATGCAAGAGATCTTGGGGGTTTCCTCCTTGTGGGTCCGTGGGCCTATAAGATTTTTTATTTCTTTAGCTTCATAGTTCTATGGATCTATGAAGTTCTTTGCTTGACCTACACTCTTGGGTTCATCAAATCATATTTTGCTTCCTCGATAATCTAGGTATACATGTATAGCCCTACTACTTCTTTGATCTACTTTACGAAATCACTCATTAGTATTCGTTCTTGCTAAAGTGGGTGAAAAATGTATAGGAGCAAATTTACACCTCTTACATAAATTCCCCTTTTTCCCTTCCTCACTTTAGAAAACCAAATTCAGAGGCTAAATTCCACATAAGCCTACTTCCTTCATTCCACTTAGCACCTGTTTTGAGCATCTATAGAGGAATAACTATTGGGGATGCTAGTGCATCATTCAGATGTCCATGGGGTGCGCTTACATCCCTAGTAGATTCCCATGGCTGGAGCCTACAGAGGCATTACACTTCTCATTGGAAGTTGACTAACCCAAATATGGCCATTTTATTTACTCTTTCCTTCAAATCCACTATTCCTTCATTCATTTCATCTCTAGATGATCTCTCTTGGAAATTCACAATCATTCTATCATTCACTTCAAGCATTCAAGAAACACTCTTGCATTCCATAGTAGCAACTCCATCAACTCAGTAGAGAAAGTGTGGAAATCCACAATCATGATAGAGGCTTGAGTCCTCTCATTTTTGTTAGAGTAATTGGTTATTTACTTTATTAATTAAACAATATTTTTTTAATTACTTAAAGTTCCCTTTTACCTCTTTTTCACTTAAGCTAACATTAGGTGCATAATAATTAATTATTACTGTGCAAGCCTAGGGTTTTCCTATTTATGGTTTTCACCTATATGTGGTTGAAAACTATCTTTTGTATCATTATTCAATTTACATTTTGGGTGAATACATTACTCCACATTTCTTGAGAATTCTCTTTGTTGCTTCTCTTTGCTTCTCCTTGTAACAGGTATTATTTGCTTGCAAAGGTCACTAGGCTCCTATGAAGCTATATCTTCTCAACTCCAACATGGTATCAGAGCTTCAGATCTGCAGCTGCTTGTTCTTGTTTTGACTTTTTTGCATTGGAAGCAAATCTAGGGTTCTAAGGTTTCTTCTTGTGGATTTAGCATACTCCTTTTTTGGGTTCACTCTGGGCCCAAACGGACTTTTCCATTGGATTCGTAGCGCCCAAAAACCCCTAAATCGACTGTCAATTCATCGATTTTGGTTACAGTCGACCAGGGAAGCAAAATTTTTTTTAGGGTTTTGGCCATACGGGCCCTTTGCAGCAAAAATCACAAAAAAATTAATTTTTTAAAAAAAACTAAGGTTTTTTTAATTTTTCATGCATTGCCTGCACACACCGGTCGCACTACCTAGCGGCCACTGCCCTGCCACCCTCGCACCACCTCGCATCCGTCACGCCGCTCGTGTCCACCGCACCGCCCTCAGGCAAACCCGCTCCATGCTCCAGCGTCGAGCTCCGCACTTCTCACTGAGCTCCGCACTCTGCAGCCAAGCCCACTGACCTTCCCCGTCGACTTCAGATGAGCCCGTCGACCTTCCCCGCTGACTTCTGACAAGCTCGCCGACCTCTTGTTAGCTCTCCTAGCCTTGTGGGTGGTCACATGGTGACCGCGACCTATACCATAGCTCCAATCCCCTGGTTCGCCCAGGCGACCAGGGGCTATTTTTTTTAGCTCCAAGGTGCTAAAGGGGGTGTGATAGGGCATTTTACGCTTCTTTCATTCAATCGGGCATAAAATGGTAATTTTTTCTTCATTTTTCAAACAAAAATAGGCGTTGGAAAGCTGGTTTTGGCACCAATCTAATGGTGTAGGAATTTTTTAAAATTTTACCAGCCTAGATATTATTTTTTCTGTCAAAGTGAGGTCTTCTTTCTTCACATCTGAGGTCATAGAAGGTGCAACAGACTCTATTTTTCAAACTCGAATAGGCGTTGGAAAGCTCTCAACATTCTCTATTTAGATATGTGATTTATTTTATCAAAATTTTCACCAGGTACATGAGAATTTTTTTTGAAGTATTTTTTGCTTATGCATTGCTTCCTATTTCGCAATTTGTACTAGGGTTTGGGTTTATCTCTTGTGGGGGGTGTTTTTTCTTGTTTTCTGTCATTTATATCAGAAAACCAGAACACAAAAACTCTTAAAAAAATCAAACCCTTCTGCATCTTCTATCTATTCTAAAAGATCACATAATAATAAAAAACACAAGTAGGTACAGGTGCAGGGTTTCATGGTAGACTCTTCAGTTGAGCTACTCACATCACATAACTATCACACTTGGAAGTCTCACATGATGAGGCTACTCAGGTCATGAGGGTTTTGGTCTTGTTTAGATGAGGTTTAGCCTCAGTTGCAACATCCTTTTGAGATTATGCAGCACAGGAACAAGATGGATGAAGCTATGGGTTTGCTATGCATGCATGTTTCAGACAGTCTTTTATTTCACCTTGATGCTTTTCTCACTCCTCGATCCATGTGGTTGAATTTTGAGACACTTTTTGGGGCCATTAATGAGTTTCGAGCATTACAAATTGAGGCAGAGTCAACTTTGTTATTACCTGAATCATTTCCCACTATTGAGGATTTTTTGAACAAGTTCAAAACTATCCGCACTATTTTACAGGGCTGTGGCAAGAATAAGACAGACACATAGTGCATTTACTTGATTCTTTTGAAGCTTTGTGGTCCATTTTAGATATTTGCTTCTTCCTTCTATTCCACCATGGATGGGCTAGGTGCCAGTTTTACCATGCCTACCTTTGATTTGTTTTGTGAGCATTTGTCTCAGGAGTAGTCTCACCTTTCTTAGATGGATATGCTCTCAGGATCAAAGAACAAAGCATTGGTTGCACAGTCACCTAAGGGGAAATAGAGCCAGAAACCGAGGCCCAAGAAAGATTTTGCAGGTAGTGAGCATTCCTCCAAACCTCCTCCTAAGTCTAATTCTAAACCACCATTTAATCCAAAACATGGGAAATCTTCAAAGTCTGGTGAGTCTTCCTCCAAGACTAAGGAGAAATCAGGAGACACTTGCAGTTTCTGTGGCAAGCAAGGCCGTCCAATTTCCAGGTGTTGGAAATGATTAGAGGCTTTAGAGGAAGCCATGCAGCAACAACACATCTCCTCACCTCAGTCTTCTTCTTCCTCCACAGGGAAAGGCCATGCTCTCACTGCTAGAGCATCAACCAATGGGTCCACTTGGATTTTAGACTCTGGTGCTTCTCACCATATGAATCACACTCAGCAGTTGGTCACTTCTCTTGCCTCTTGTGGTACTTCATAGATTGCAGTGGGTGACTCTTCATAGCTTTCCATCTTGGGTTTCGGTTCTGTCCCTTTCGATGGGGGCACTCTATAGGATGTTCTAGTTGTTTCTGACATCTCGACAAACCTCTTGTCCATTTATCAGATTTTCCACACTGGCTCTGGTAAGATAGTTGAGTTCTCACCACATGATGTGGTTATTTGGGACCTCCATGACTTTAACTTGGTTGTGGCTACTGGGAGTATTGATACTGCATCTCATCTTTACATATTTGATGGATTTGAACCTTCTGAGGGTATAAGTTCATCTCTTATAGCACATGTAGATTCAGTGAGTAATCTTTGGCATGAGTGTTTGGGCCATGTCAACTATAGATATCTTTAGCAGATGAGTACACAGGCACTTGTTCTTGATCTTTCACAGATTTCCTGCACTGATGGTGTTTGTCATGGTTGTGTGCTTGGCAAGCATCACAGGGATCCCTTTCTGAAGGGAAGTGCCACTCGTGCTTTGGCACCCTTGGAGTTGATTCATACTGACCTCATGTCATTTCCCACTCCTTTTTCAGGGGCCAAGTATGTACTCACATTCATTGATGACTTCTCTAGACGCACATGGGTGTATTTTCTTAAGTACAAGTCTGATGTATTTGATTCCTTTCGAGTCTTCAAAACATTTGTAGAGAAGCAGTCTAGCTTTTCTATTCAACGGATACATATAGACAATGGGGGGGAGTATGTGAATCAGGCTTTTAGATATTTTTGCATTGAGCATGGTTTGTAGCATCATTTTTATGTTCCCTACACCCCTCAGTAGAATGGTATCGCTGAGAGAAAGAATAGGACTTTACGGGAGATGGCTAATTGTATGATTTAGTCTAGGTCCATGGATTCATCTTTTTGGGCTGAGGCAGTCAATTGTGCCAACTATATTCAAAATTGAATGCCTCATAAGGTGATTCAACATATGACTCCTGAGGAGGCTTGGTCTCATGACAAGTCTGATATTTCATCATTTCGAGTATTTGGTAGTGAGGCATGGGCATTTATTCCTGATGCTTAGAGGAGAGCTATGGAGTGGAAGATTCAACCCCTCATTTTTGTCGGCTACTGTGAGGATGTTAAGGTGTACAGGTTGTTTGATCTTGATTCCAGAGAGGTCCTATTTTGATGGAATGTTCAGTTTGATGAGTGCCTTCCTCTAGTTGATACCCTATCTCCAGTGTCTACTTTACAACCTACTCCACCCACTACAGCTCTTCAGGATTATTTTGAGGATGATTCTGATGAGGATATTGATGATCCCCCATCTCCACCTCCACTTGCTCCATCTCAGTGAACCAAATGGTCTTGCTTTACTATTGAGGCAATAGGATCTATGGTTGGTGATCCTTCAGACACTCATCGCACCCGTTCTCATACTACGGGCTCTAGTCTTTTGAGTCATGCTCTTTCAGAGGATCCTAAGAGGTTTTCAGAGGTGATAGGTCACCTTGAGTGGGATAGTGCTATGGAGGAGGAGTATTCTTCTTTGATGAGGAATAGTACATGGGATCTCTGTCCTCTTCCTAAGGGCAAAAAGATGGTTCGGTGCCGATGGTTGTATCGCACCAAGTATGCTGCTGATGGTTCTATTGATAATTACAAAGCACGTCTTATTGCAAAGGGTTTCTCCTAGGTTGAGGGTATTGATTACTTTGAGACATTTTCCCCTATTGCCAAGATGAATTCTATTCGCTTTGTACTATCACTTGCAGCTTCTAGGGGATGGCCCATTTTTCACATGGATGTGAAGTGTGCCTTCTTGCATGGTGACCTATAGGAGGAGATCTATATGGAGAAGCCTTAGGGATTTGTGCATGATGCTTCTTTGGTTTGCAGACTTCAGCATTTATTATATGGTCTCAAACAGGCCCCTCGGGCTTGGTATGAAAAGATGGACTCTTTTTTGCTCTCCACTAGTTTCACTCGCTATCATTCTGATCCCACGGTCTATATTCAACATCTTGAGGGTGAGATCTTGATTATTGTTCTATATGTTGATGATCTTCTCATCATAGGTAGCTCATCCTCTATGATTCAACATTCTCAACTAGCTTTGATGGAGCAGTTTGAGATGACAGATCTCGGCCTTCTGCATTATTTTCTTGGTCTTCAGGTGATTCAGTCTTCAGAGGGGATATCCATTTACCAGTAGAAGTATTCTCTTGATATGCTTCAGCACTTTGGCATGCTTGATTGCAAGCCTATCCCCACACCTTTTCAGTCAGGGGTTGTTTTGAATACTACTTGCCCCACTCCTTCAGTAGATTCTACACTTTACATGCAGCTGGTTGGCAGTTTGTTGTACCTAAATCACACTCGTCCTGATCTTTCCTTTGCGGTTGGCCTTGTCTCTCAATTCTCCCATGATCCTCATGAGATTCATTGGCAAGCTACCAAGCATATTTTGAGGTACATTCAGCACCCCACTTCATATGGCATTCATTACACATCAGGGGATCCTCACATTATTGGCTACACTGACTCAAATTGGGCTGGTGATGTCAATGATCAGAAGTCTACTTCTGGATTTGTTTTTTGTCTTGGCTCTGGTCCTATCACATGATCGTGCAAGAAGCATACTACTCATGCATTATCATCTACAGAGGCTGAGTACCGAGCTGCTATGCTTGCTAGTCAGGAGATTTTATGGGTTTGTTAGTTGATGACTGAGTTTAGTTTTCCTCCTGATAGTCCCACTATTGTTTGGTGTGACAATCAGATTGCTATACACATTTCTCGCAACCTGGTGGAGCATTAGCGGATGAAGCACATTGAGCTTCATATGCATTTCATCAGATAGTTGATCCAGGATGGTTCTCTCATCTTGGAGTATATTCCCACTGCCGAGCAGGTTGTAGACATCTTCACGAAACCTTTTACATCTTCGTGCTATCTTCAATTGCGCTCTATGCTTGGGGTGAAGGAAGTTGTCCTTGGGGGGTTTTTATGAGGCCTTCCTTCCTTCATGTTTCTTTTAGCATGTTCTTTTATCTCTTTTTGGAGAGAAATTTTTCCCACTGGGTTTTCTCCTTTTCTCCATTTCATAGAGATTTCTTTGTACTTGGGTACCTAATCTGGCCTTGTTGCCGGGACCCATTGCTTTTGCTTTCAATAGCTTCTTCTAGCTTTTAGGTTCTCCCTAAGTCTAGCTTAAGGGGGGGTGTTAGAGTAATTGGTTATTTACTTTATTAATTAAACAATATTTGTTTAATTACTTAAAGTTCCCTTTTACCTTTTTTTCACTTAAGCTAACATTAGGTGCATAATAATTAATTACTTTATTAATTATTATTGTGCAAGCCTAGAGTTTTCCTTTTTAGGGTTTTCACCTATATGTGGTTGAAAACTATCTTTTGTATCATTATTCATTTTAAATTTTGGGTGAATACATTGCTCCACATTTCTTAAGCATTCTCTTTGTTGCTTCTCTTTGCTTCTCTTTGTAACAGGTATTATTTGCTTGCAGAGGTCACTGGGCTCCTATGAAGTTGTATCTTCTGAACTCCAACAATTTTCTCCCTCATTAGCCTTTATTTCTCTTTGTGGAGGTGGCAAGATTTCTACTCCTCTCCTCTATTATTTGGCTGAGTAAGCACATTACTATCTAGTAGTGTTTCAGTGTTCTATGCTTCATTCCTTTCTTTATCATATTATTTCTCTATCATTGCAAACTTGGTTGTCTATGGAGGTGGAAACACCAAAACAAGAGTCTAAGTGAGGCGAACCCCTATATATCCCCCAAAATAATTTCCTCTTCATTGTGTGTAGGTGGACATGCTTCTCGGACCTAGATAGAAAACACAATATTGTGTGAGATCATTCTTGTCACCCTAGCATTGATCTACTTACTTTATCATATTTGTTTATGCGTTTCATATTTCATAGTGTTATTTTGTTCCATTAGAAACAATTAGATAGGCTATTAGTCCATTTTCTAGTGTCCAACCTTGTCTTTCTAGTTCTTTGGCCATATAGACACCAACGTACTTGAGAGACATTAGTTAGCCTCACTGCTATCCCAAAACCACACTTTTGTCCTCTAACAAAGACTTATCTGAGACACAAAGTTGATCCTGAAAACTAAATCGCCTAGACCCATTTGAAGTCTTAGGTCTGTAGATTGATTGAAGGACCTTAAAGTACTCATCATTCTCATCTTGCATCTCCTAACAATCCCTTAAGCTGAGGTAAGTTAGGGTAGCCTGCTACTCTCGACCCTTTGTGACCTGGGGCCTTGACTTGGTTGGTCCCCCTCTATTACAAGTATGAATTGAAAAAGGGAAACAATCTTTGATAGAATATTACCCAGATATCATGTCATTTACATGAATTATTTCTAGGGAATTGGGATCACATAGGGCACCTGTACAATAACCTCTCTCAATTTTTGTTATCTAAGAATCATTTTTCTATGGTGTCCAATTTTGACTTGATGGAAAAAGTTTCAATTCCAAGCAATGTAAAGTTGCAAAGTGGTGCAAATTTTGTTCTAAAATCATGTGACCAAACACTATATTCGAATGTTTTTGAATGTGTACATTTACACTAGGAATGTTCCTCTTTTCTATCTAAACACACAAAATCACTGTGAGCAATGTTCAACTAGTTCGATTCCTTAATGGTCCAAAGTGCAAAATGACAACAATCTTAGATGGGATATTACTCAGAAACTGTGGTTCTTACAAAATCTCCATATGAACCTATGAGATTGCATTGGGCACCACTATAATAACCTCTATCAATTTTTGTTATCTCAGTGACATTTTCCCGTGGTGTCGAGTTTTCACTTGATGGAAAAAGTCTCAAATGCAAGCAATGCAAAGTTGCAAAGTAGTGCAACTTTCATTTTGAAACTCATGTGACCAAACAAACTATTCCAACATATATATATGGGTGGATTATTCTAGGCATGGTCCTCTTTTTCACCCAAACACATGGAATTGCTTTGAGTTACATTCAACCAGTAGAATCCCTAAAGAGTCCAAAGTACAAAATGGTTGTAAACTATAGCATGTTGTTACTCGGATACCATGAGGCTTCAAAACTTCTCATTTTATCCTATAGGATCAGGTTGGGCCTCTCTATAATAACCTCTCTCTATTTTCACTATCTCAAAGGTGTTTTCTCGTGGTGGTGAATTTTCACTTGGGGAAAAGTTGTCAAATGCAAGCAGTTGAAAGTTGCAATGTGGTACAACTTTCATTATGCAACTCATGCGACCAAACAAACTATTCCAATGCATCTATATGGGAAAACTAATGCTAGGATTCGTCCTCTTTCACCCCTAGACACATGAAATCTCTTTGAGCTACATTCAATCAACAAAATCCCTCAGGAGTCCAAAGTGCAAAATGGCTGCAAACATCATGTTGTTAATTGGATATTGTGATGCTTAGGAAGTTCTTGTCTAAGCCTGTGAGATAATATTGGGCCCCTCTATAATAAAATCTCTTGGTTTTCATATTATTGAAGGAATTTTCTTGTGGTGGTGAGTTTTCATTTGGGGAAAAAGTTGTCAAATGCAAGTAGTTGAAAGTTGCGAAGTGGCGCAACTTTCATTCTGCAACTTGTGTGACCAAATTAACTATTCCAACACATCTATATGGATATTTTTATGCTAGGAATCATCCTCTTTTTTACCAAAACATGTGGAATCGTTCTGAGCTGCATTCAACTGGTAGAATCCCTTAAGAGTCCAAAGTGCAAAATGGCTACAAACTTTAGCATGTTGTTACTCAGATACCGTGATGCTTAGAAAAATCTTTTTCTAAGCCTATGGAATCATGTTGTGCCCCTCTACAATAACCTATCTTAGTTTTCACTAACTTGGAGGCATATTTCGGTGGTCAAAAATTTTCACTTGGGGAAAAAAATTCAAATATAAGTAGTTGAAAGTTGCAAAGATGTGCAAATTTCATTCTGCAACTCATGTGACCAAAAAAAGTGTTCAAATTCATCAAGATGGGTATGTTTATACTAGGCGCGGTCCACTTTTGCACCCAAACATGCAAAATCGCTCCAACCTACATTCAACTGAGAGAATCCCTTTAGAGTCCAAATTGCAAAATTGATGCAACCTTAAACATGATATTAATCGGTTACCATTATTCTTAGAAACTTCTTGTCTGATCCTATAGGATCATGTTGGGCTACTCTACAACAACCTCTATTAGTTTTCACTATCTTGGAGGTATTTTCTAGTGGTGGTGAATTTTCACTTGGGGAAAATGTTGTGAAATGCAAGTAGTTGAAAGTTACAAAGTGGTGCAACTTTTATTTAATAAAATTGCGTGACCAAAAAAAATGTTCCAATGCCTCAGGGTGGGTATGTTGACACTAGGCATGGTCCTCTTTCACACCCAAACATTTTGAATCACTTCGAGCCACATTTAACCGGTAGGATCCCTTAAGATAAATTTTTAAACACTATTCAAGATAAATGTTTGTATAATAATCTACCAAGAAGTGATGTAGAGAAGGGTGCAGGTTCTACAAGAAAAAAAAATTCAATAACACTTTCAACTTGTGAACCCTAACTTGATGTTCTTCTCACAATTTTCTTAATCTTTCTTGTAGCATTCCAAAAAGTGAAAATTTACCATATATTTTAGAGAAGGCTTCAAACCTTGAAGCTAAACATCATTCTAAGTACCCTTTTGACCCTTAAGTAACATATCACAAAAGGAGGTATGATTGTATTGGAAAAAATCACTCAAAATTGGACTACTGCACTGCCCTTAAGGCCTAATTAGGTTAGTTTGAATAGGGGATTATTGATTCTCTACACTCCAGATCTCAATTCTTCTCAAAAATGGATTAGACATGTATCCTAGGGTATTCCTATTCTCACCAAACCAATTCCAACACTTTCCCAATTCTTCTTTATCAAAACCTAACCTCTAGCCATCCTTTCATGCCTAAAAACCATGAAATTTCATCTAGGGAATCACCCAATCAATTCTTAACTCTATCCCTTGCCCCTGAAACTTGGAAAAAAAAAAACCTAATCTACCTCCATTCCACTGAGTTTTATAAGATTTTAATAGTGGAATTGAGAGTTCTATATTTTTCTTTCTTTCAACCCTGTTCAATGAGGGTATTTGACTTGTCTGAGGGAAAATAGAAATAAAATCCTCAAAACTTAATGAAACTTGATAAGAACAACACCAAAATAAATCCTATTCAATTCTCCATCCAATACAATTAATCTCAATTCATGAAACATCCATACATAATTGTACGATGCTTTGAAATAACAAGAAACCTTAGAAATCTAACAAAAATAGGGGGTTTTATTGAATTCTCTCCAAAATACAAGTCACCAAAATTTCTCTCACCTTCTCAAGGCCAATTTAAATATCTTAGATTAGTTTTATAATGTCCCTTTTAATTCCAATGACCAACAACCTTTTTTCCAAACGATGACCCTTCATATTTCATTTTTTGCATATTTTGCAATTTTGCAGCAATAACAACATTTGAAAAGTTGACAAATTGACCCCACAAACCCCATAGCAACCTAATAAATGACTCAATACACATGTGACATGGTCAGTACATGACCTTATTACAAAAGAAAACATAACCAAACCAAAACTGAAAACTTGCCTCATGGAGGCAAGAAATCAACTAGATGCTCTTGCACCAAGAAGTTAATTGCTCATCATCTACTATGAATATTATGTTTTTCAAGTGTTTTGAAAATTATTTATCCTTTTCTTAATTGATTTTTTCGAATAAAAAGATTAAATATAATGGAATATTTTTATGAAACATCTCATGGAATACCAAATGAAAATGTGTTTTTTGATTTTAGATAAAGCATTTCATGGATCTCTTTGGATTAAACTGAATTGAGATATGTAAGAAAAAGGGAGAATTAGGAAATACATTTCTCAAGGATCTTAAATAAGCCTTTTCTCCCATTGCAATTATGGCTGGATTATTCCTTTTAAATTATTGGGAATACTTTTCCTATTTTCTAGTTAGCAATTGCCATTGTATAAGGCTTATACCCTGATATATATTATACTCATTCTTAATCAATTATCAAGATAATAATCAGTGCATTTATTTATTTCAATTATTTAAATTTTGTAATTTGTAAGTCTACTAGTATTCCTAAAATATTTAATTTGTTTAGCATCAACTAATAAATTTATTTAGCATCAATCAATAAATATTTAAGATAAACCATGAAGGAAAACAATGATCAATGCTATGGTTAACCAGTTAATAAGTATAGACGTGAGTAAGTCAAGCATACATGTGAATAAGGGAAGCAAAAGTACTCAAAAACACATAAGCCTTGAAGTATATACATGAATACAACATATATGAAAATTAATACAAAGTAAATGCATGAATACAAGGTATACACATGAAAACACATAAGTTTCAAGGTATGCATTGGAATACACATAAGTCACAAAGTACACACATAAGTTGTAAAGTATACACTTGAATACACGTAACTCATATCTATTGAACCATGGATTTATAATGAAAATATGGACACCATCGATAAAAAAGATTTGTATTAACCAAATAGCCATGTAGGCACACATCAATATATCGTTATAAGTATAAAATATATACAAAATAACCATATAGGCTTACAAGAATGCCATATAGGCATACAACAAAGGAATCTAGAATCAAAATGCATTGCTCTGCATCCTCTCAAAATAAATCCTTTCCTTTTCTTGTCAATCAGATGGCGATAGGTTTGTCACTCATTTATCCTGAGGCCGATGAGTGCTCGTGGTGCTTCTCCTAGTGTTTAGCACCTAGTGAAGTTGTATCTATTACAATAAGAAGTAAATACATTAATGTATAGAAATTACATTATAAAAAATGTTATATCTAACAAAATAATCACTTATCACCAGTAGACGATCTCTCTCCTCATGGGAAAGATTCACATGCTCATGTTAAATGGCATGTTAAAGCCCTATAGAAACCATCCATAGATAAATTAAACTACAAATAAATAATGATTTGATTTTTCATTAACTAACAACTCTAATAATGAATGTAAGTTGAAATTTAGTAATTTTCCTCAGACCTCCTTTGTGAGAGCCATCAAGGACTCTATAGTAGATGAAACACCTAAATCCATTTCCCTATGAACATTCAGAGGTGTATCCACTTCCAACATCTAAAAATAAAACAAAAAATTATTAAATCATGAAAACAACAATAGAAATCCACGTCATGGCTAATAATGTATGAGATAATCAACAAAAAATTGAGTACCTATTAAACTATATATTTTCCCTATCCATAGATTGTTTGAAAGCACCTATTTTTATTCTTTTACCCATAGCAACAAGATGGTGAGCCATTTGGTAAAATGCTTTCATAGACATGTATGATAATTGTGGTAGAATAGAGAAGGCAATGAACTGTTTAAAAAAATGCCTCAAAGAAATGGGGTCTCATGGCATGATGTAATGCAATTACAAAGAAATGTGTCATGGCATTCCATCACCATAAGACTGCATTTATTTGAGGCATATTTTTAAATAGTTCCTTGCCTTCTCTATGGTATTATACTGGGATGGGGTGGATGGTATAGTGTGGTCTTGGTTATGAGATCAAGGGAGATCATGACATGAAGAGGGAGGTGTGGGGACATGAACAAGTTGAATAAAAGGTGGAAGGTAACATGGATTGTTAAATTGAGGATGAGGACCTTGAAAATAATTTGGAGGGGAATTTTGGCTAAATTGTTGGTTTTTGTTCTTCGAGCAGTGAGTTGTTTGAAAAAATGCATCAGAGAAATGTGGTCTCATGGTGATGGAATGGAATTCCATCACCATGAGACCACATTTATTCAAGGAAATTTTTCATACAACTCACTACCTTAACAATGATATTTCTTACTATTATGCTTTGATAGATTTTTTCCAAGAATCCATGTAGTTTGTTGGAAAGAACCTATTTCAGAATTTTATCCATAGCAACAAGGAAGTGAGTAGTTTGATAAAATGCTTTGGTACATGTATGTATGGAAAATGTGGTAGCATAGAAAAGGTGGTAAATTGTTTGAATAAATTCCTCAAATAAATATGGTCTCATGGTGATGGAATGGTATTCCATCACATGAGACCGTATTTATTCGAGGATTTTTTTCAAAATACTCACTTTCTTGGGTATGTGTAGGATCATGATGGGCCAAAAAGTGGCGATATCTAAGTGATATGATGGCCTATGTGGCTGATGACTTTTTTTTACCCAAAATTGATGAAATGAAAAGGGTTTTTAAAGGAGATTATCATCTTTCCACCAATATAAATTATGCTTTACTTTGAATTTAATAAATAATTATTATTCATTTTCTATTTGAATTATGACTAAAGTCTTGATTGATACAATGATTGAAAAACATCTAAAACTTTCAAATGATATAACATTTTTTAATCTGAAACATGTGTCACATTCTATGCTTCACATACTATAGGATTAAAAAATAATTTAAATTTCATGAAGTTTTGACCAAGTTAAGGTGGTTAGACATACAATTTTTTTTATTTTTTAAAATTTTAATAAAAAAATCATAATTGATTATTTACATGGAAAAAAATTACAAAAAAATATGTATCACTTTAGGAGATGAGTCCCCTATTTATATCTAAAATCTTATAAAAAAATATTATCATTTTATTGTGGTTAGGGTGGTCAGATAGACACCTACTTATGTTTTCCCTGAGATTTAAGTACTACTACATTGAAATTTCAAATTTTCACCAAATAGATTTTTTTTTTTATAAATAAACCTAGTAGTTTAGAAACTACATTCAATTTTATAGAAATTCTATTTTTACATATTTTTGAAATAATGTAGATAACTTATTCAAATTTTTACATCATGTTGCATAACTCTGATTTCTAAATTTTATTGCCACTTACGAGCTTGTTTTTTCCATGATGATCCTGCGCATACCCTCGTGTCTATGCTATTGCTTACTATAATTCTTTGGTAGATTTTTTCCAAGCATCCATATTTTTTTGGAAAGCACCTATTTTAGGATTTTAGCCATATCAACAAGGAAGCGAGTAGTTTGATAAAATGATTTGGTACATATGTATGAAAAATGTGGTAGCATAGAAAAGGTGGTGAGTAGTTTGAAGAAATTCCTCAAAAAAATGTGGTCTCATGGTGATGGAATGGAATTCCATTACCATGAGACTGCATTTCTTCGAGAAATTTTTTCAAACTACTCAATGCCTTGGCTATGATATTTCTTACTATTATTCTTTGATTGATTTTTTCCAAGAATCCATAGTTTGATGGAAAGCACCTATTTTAGGATTTTAGCCATAGCAACAAGGAAGTAAGTAGTTTGATAGAATGCTTTGGTACACATTTTTGCAAAATGTGGTAGCATAGAAAAGGTGGTGAGATGTTTAAATAAATTCCTCGAAGAAATGTGGTCTCATGGTGATGGAATTGCATTCCATCACCATGAGACCTCATTTCTTCAAGGCATTTTTTTGAACTACTCGCTGCCTTGTCTATTATATTGCTTACTATTATGATTTGATAGATTTTTTTCAAGCATCCATAGTTTGTTGGAAAACACATTTTTTTGGATTTTAGTCATAGAAACAAGGAAATGAACTATTTGATAAAATTATTTGGTAGACATGTATGGAAAATGTGGTAGCATACAAAAGGTGATGAGCTATTTGAAAAAAATCCTCAAATAAATTGGGTGTCATGGTGATGGAAATCACCTTGAGACCACATTTCTTTGAGGATTTTTTTTCAAAAAAATCATTGCCTTGTCTATACTATTTCTTACTATTATTCTTTCATATATTTCTTCCAAGAATCCATAACATAGACAAGGCAGTGAATTGTTTAAAAATATGCCTCAGTAAAAAGTGGTCTCATCGAATGCAATGAAAAGAAAATGCAATTGGAAGTTGCTCCTACTTATTACTTATGCTATGTGAAGTAGTTGTATCACTTCTTATGTTGACTTTCTAAACAACTATATTTTAGTTGAAATTTTTTCATCTATCAACATCTAGTTATTAGTTATGGAATATGAATATAAACTACACAAATCTATTACTTTTACAATTCATCAGTTAAACTCTTTATTCTATTACCTATGTGTAGGTTTGTGTAAAACTATTGGCACTGGGAGGTGTTTCCACAAAACCTCCAATCTTAGCATATTCAACATCCAAAATCAAATATTATAATACCATTCATAAAATAATGCTATTAACATGTAATAAATTTATAACTATTTACTAGTTACATACCTCAATGGTAGATGCAATGGAGTAATAAGTGGGTGTAGGTCAGGTGTATCCAGTATCAACAGTATGACCCTAAATTTCTATCAAAATCATAAAACTAAATTATTTAATCTTGCATTTAAAAATTAAAACTTAATAGATTAAATTCAATGAACATTCTAACATTTACCTGAGTATCAATGCCATAGGCCTCATTCAAAATGTCAAATTCCATCACCATCCCCATAGTTGCAGACATATCTTTTCTAGTAGCCTCCTAAGTGTCAATGGGGTCATATGAACAAGTCACCCCACAAGCCTGACACTTGGATGGCGTTGTAGTATAGGGTTGGCATGTTGGATGACACTCTGGGTCAAAGAGATAATGGCTTGCAAAGTGTTTACCTCAAAACTCTCCTTTATGATAGAAGGGATAATGATGTTCTCATGAGGCATCCTAGTAAGAAGTCCTCTCGCTTGTTGCCTAGGATCCTGTTGTGTATTGGGTTTATCTTGAGCCAACCCCCACCTTTCCCCTAGAAGTACTTCATATCAAAATAATTTAGGATTTTGTTCAGGATGAACTCAATGTATAGTTTCTTGAATAAATATTGTGGTACTTCATAATTTTTGCATGGTGGGTAATAAAACACCATGTACCACCTATCCCAAAAAAAGTTCCTAATATTTTGGTAGTAGCACCAATGGATATGAAACCTCTTTGAATTGAGGGTAAGATTTGCATTTGTGCATGGTTCAGTGAATAATGATCACAAATCTAATTTTGTAATTTTTTGATCTTTTACGTCTTTATATGATAATTTATCGTGGTAATAATCTCTAGCTTCTTACCTCCTATCTTTCCAACCAATTAATTGTTTTATGATTGAATATACATGTTTTAACATTTATTTGAGTGAAGTTACAAGGGTCTTTCTTTCCATGGTTGAACCGTTTTGATCATTCAACCTCATGATTAACTCCTCTAACTTTTTAATTATTTTCAATTTCACTCATTAAGTTCTGTTGAGTTCCAGTACGATGTTGAGGGATTGGTGGAGGAGATTTTTGTTGTGGTTGTGCTTGTAGAGGATTTTGAGGAGGGTTTGCAGGTTCATTAACATCTCCTAAAAATTCAAAAAATAAATATAAAAAATAACCTAATCAAATAAATTCATAATAAACAATAATAATCCTTACCTCTCAGACCTCCTCGTCAAGGTGGTAGCATCTTGGTGACCTAAACAACAACAAAAAATACTATCATAATGAAAGTGATTTTGATTTTTGATTTTTGATTTTTGATTTTAATTTTAATACCTCATAATGTGAGTGCCTTATGATGCACTTGCATTATGGGCTTGTTGTTTTTGAGCCTTAGGCTCGACACACAAAGCCATAATGTGAGTGTGTTATTACATGCTCACAGTATGGGCTTGTTGTGGCTAAGCCTTAGGTTCGACATACCAATCCATAATGTTAGTGTATTATAATGAGCTCGTGTTATGAGCTTTCAAAATTTTTTTCATGTTCCACAACAAATATGCCACCCCTCTTTTTTCACTCGCCTAGTTATTTACAACAATTTCCTACCCCTCATAATGTGTAATCAAATGAACTAGCAACCCAAATTTAAGATATAATACCAAACAGCTTAGACATTACTTTCCATCAAGATGAGTTGCCATCACTAGAAGTGTAAACAAAAAATGAGCCTCTCATGATAATAGTTATATATAATAGGACTAGGATAAAATGAACCCTTGTTGAAAATGGATTGACCCTTAATGTCTATAGTTTAAACCTTTTGGATAGGCTTGGAATGGATAAATAAAAAAATCAACCTACCTCTTTATCTATTAGTGTTTTTGATAACATGGGAAAATGACCACTTGGTGTGATCACATTACCTATTATAGTTGAAGAAGTTACATTGCAAAAACCCATCCATGTTATGCCTCATGATATTTCATATAATCTTATTTTAGGAATACCATGGATTCATGCAATGAATGGAGAGCCTTCAACTTTTCATTGTATAATGAAGTATGTCTAGAATAAAAAAGTGGGTATAATCAAAGCTGACCCTAAACCAAACAGTTGTTTGAACATTGAGAAAAACAAGGAAAATCCTTTGAAAACATTGACACCAACTACACAAGTGGAACCCATGCAAGAGAAATTAAAAAAAAAAATATTGAAGAAGTCGTGAAGCTATTACAAGATGATTGGGGTTCCTTAGATTTCACAACATTCATGGCAGAATACAATATGATAAACAAAGAGCCTGAAAAGTGAAAATAAAAAGAAATAATATCAACACAAAATTTGGAAGACCCTTCGAAAGCATCCACCTCAACTACGTTAGAAGAATAAAATTATACAACAAACATTGATGAAACTGATTATGAACAACCACCAACACCAAAAGATATGAAAAATATTTATGGAAAAGGTTATGAACTTATGAAACAACATGGGTATAGTGGAAAAGGGTGTGGTGCTAGAGAACAAGGTATCCAGATCCCTATAGAGCCTAACACACAAGGAATGACTAATGGTCTTGGTTATTGTCCCTTGAAAGAAACAAGAAAGCCTTCACTTAATATTAACACTCTTACAAAGGATTCTTCTAAGACAAATTTAACATTAGTGCCACTTGAACTGATAGACACTAGTGGTCTTGATTATTACCCTTTGAAAGAAATGATTGAAATAGATAAATCTTTGCTTAGTATCAATTTCATCACAAAAAACACTATGATTTAAATTTGATAGATTTTACACCTGCCTATAAAGGAGAGTAAAAAATATTGCAATCTAAAGAGTCTCATGTAAGAATAATACCTTGTACTAAGAAAGAGATATCTTTGTTACAAAATAAAGGAACATCATATACTATTTATCAAGAGAGCGTCTTGTTGAGACTCCTCCAAGATCATTTGATATCTCTTTTTCAATTTTAGAAACCTCATCATCATCATCATCTAAATTAATCACAACAGGAGGTCAAAGGATAATGTCCATAGAAAATTTCAACTCTTATTATCGAGGTTGCACTGAATTGTTTTGTTTCACTTGGGGAGGAGGGTCATCATCTATTGCTTCAATCACATTTGGATCTTGGTTTTCTTTGCTTAATTATTCATGTAGCTTGTGAGAAAGGGCTTGAAATCTACACCTACCCCCCCTAGCACCTCTATTTCTTCTAGTTTTGTTTTCAATTTTCAATTGTGTAGGAGTGGTTGATCAACCATGGGATTATTTTCTTCTTATGAGGGAAGAATAGAATAATCCACAAGGGGTTGTTCAGCCATATTCTCTTTGACTTTATAAACTTATTTTATTCAGGGGGTGTGGTGCGGTTGGTTTCATTCTTGTGGTTGTTTGTAGGATGTAGATGAAGTTTTTGTTTTAGGTTGGTCTTGGTTGTTTGTGTCTTATTTTGGTTTAAGCATGGTTTCATCAAGGATGGGAGGTTCAGAGGTGGATGGGACATGTTTAAGAGAAAGAGCATTGCTATCTTCTTTTTCTTAAACTTTTGATAGTACAATAAAAATAAGTCTTCTTGAGGTTTTATAGGTTCCATGGCTTGAGGCCAAAAAGGATTCTAAGGAAAAGTTTCCTTTGGAAGACAATGGGTTAAAGCCAATATGGTGAACAATGAATATTTCAATATCAAAGGGAAAATTTAAGTATTTATGCACAGCCAAAGGGATTAATTTCATGGAGAAAATCCATGGGTGGCCTAGCCTCTCGCAAAATTGGTCTGCTTGTGGGATGATGGATAATGTGACATCTAATGTTTTTGGTCCTATTTACAATGGAAGGGTGATTGATCCTACACTAGGGTAAGAAAAAACATTATGTGTCTTGGTCCATGCTTTCATTTTATCATAGTCATCTTTACAGAGTTCATGAAAAATTAAAAATTCCTCAGTGATCACGTTATCTCCATAGGCGTGATCTATTAATATCCCATTAGTAGGCTTATCATAGATGTGGTTGGTTATGTAAAGATGACCATTGGGTGCATGCTTAATTATATACTTAGAGGAGAAATAAATATCAAGGGGACTCTTATTTTGGACCTTATGAGGGATGAATTCTACCACCCCTACCATTTCATCTATAGGATTGACATTATTAGCATTTAAAGATATCAAGTTTCTACAATCCATCAAGATTATAATGACTATTTCTAGCTTCGATTGTGTGGTTGTTTTTATCATCGAAATTTTGAATCACACTACATGATCCATCATCAAGATGAAAGAGAGTACTCTCTTTCATCCTAATGATTGATCACATAGTGTGATTTGAAATGTTCATGAAAAAAACTAATACATAATCGAATCCAAAAATATTCATTATAATTATTAGCATTATTTAGAATAAAATCATTGTTTTCATCATTTGTATCAACTTTCATCATATCATTCTTTGTAGTTTCATTGGCTTTGAAAAATGAAATATTATGTTTGGGAATGGGATTGGTGAAAATTTTCAAGTTTTGGTTTAGAGGGGCAATGGAATTATTACCTTGATCATTGACACCTGCAATGGATAGATGGTTGGAATCAATGAGGTCTTGCACAAGATATTTAAGATTCCTGCAATGTTATGTGTCATGTCCATTTTCTCAGTGATAGTGGTAATAAGTATTTGATTTAAATCTCAGGGGTAAATGATTATTAGGGTCAGGTGTTTGGATATGAGGTAAGTTAATCATTTGTTGTTCTAAGAGTTGGGACATGGTATTATGAAGGGCATTGAGAAAGGGAGTGAATTGTCTTTGACAACAACTATTTATCTATTGACATTTTGAGTTGTTTGTTGATAGGGGTTAAATTGAAGGGACCCTTTATTTTTTTTCTAAAAGGTTGGGAATTGTTTTCATTTGTGGGCTTAGATCTCACAATTCAACTATAAGTCAAATTTTTATCTCGACTACTAAATTTTTTTTGATAATCATGAAGGGAAATGCATAAGTGGATGATGGATGATAATTTCATCATGGTAAGTTTGTCTTGGATCCTACATTGAAAATTTTCTATGAACATGTTTTGAAGGTGTGGGTCAGGGACTTTGACATTGATTTGGGAATAAAGCAATTGATACTGTGAGATAAAATCAATTATCTTTGCATGCTCTCTTTGCGCTTGCATCTCATCAATTCATACAAGGTCATCTTGGGATTCATATGCACTTGCTAATGATTTATAAATTCCTCAAAAATTTCATTGAATGAACGAATTGAGTTGTTTGGTAAAGAAGAGAACCATTCCAAGGCGGTATCTTTTAAGGACCTAGGAAAAAGTTTTGCCAAAATTTTATCAGCAAGGAAAAATTCACTACATAAGGCAGCGTAGGCATTAACAAGGTTAGAAGGATCTCCCTTTCCTCCATATTTCTCAAATCTAGGCACCTCTACACCTTGTGGCATTGATGTTCATAATATATTCAAGGACAATGGAATGATTTTGACATAATATGTAGGTGGGCCATTTTAATTTTGGTTCATGGTGGAAATTTAATTTGAAGGGATGACATGGTTTGGAAAAGTTTAATTATGAGAGGGTTATTACTTGTATTATGAGATGGAAGTGAAAGTGGTGATGGAGTGTATGTTTTTATGGGACAAGTGAATGGAATTCTTATAGATGGTAAGGTATGAGATATGACATGTGATGCCACATAGGAACTAGGGATGCTGGCAAGAATACCCAGGGAGGGAATCACATTACTAACTTGTTCCATTCTTGTTGTCACTTGAGGATTGATGTAGGTAGGTGTTGAGGCAATTGTTGTAGGAGGAGGAATTTGAGTTCCTCCTTGACTTGTAACATTTATTTTTGGTAAAGGACAACTAGTGGTTGAGGGAAGATATTTTGCAAAGATCTCAATTATTTTTCTCACAAGGTGAAGGGCATCTTCACTTTCAAGCATGTGATGAATGTTTTTTAATGGTAGGAATTACAATAGTTTAAATTTTGTCAAGGATTATTTGATGTTGTAATTTTATTAATTCCTCATGAATTTGAATTATATTTTTGTGTGGGATACTATCATTCTTAGTTTCCACTTGCATGATACTTGAAGGAAAGGAATTTCTAAAGGTGTTATCCATGCCTAGTGTACTAGTGTCAATACTTGGAGTGGAAGCTATAGATAACCCAAGATACACAATGATTGTGCTATCATGGGATAACATGAGTCTCAAACTTCTTCTCACTATGGTATTATAAATAAGACACAAAACACTCATGCAAAGGCTACTAAATGTAGGGTGTGTGAAGATGCAATGTAAGCTAAGAGCAATGAAATACTTTTACTTAAAATTATGGAAAGTAAAACACAAATATAGAAAAACTAAATAGAAACTCAAAAAATGTAGTGTAAAATGTGCAGAGGGACTGATTCACCCAAGGTGTTGAATGAGTCCCAGTGATGATGTTTTTGAAAAAAATTAGACTTTTTAAATTTAATTTTATGCTTTTTATGTTTTTTGAGCTACGTATGAGATGAAAATGTACAATTTCATTAATTTTCAATGAAATTAAATCCAAAATGTAAGCTAAATGAGCTTTCACTAATGCAAAATTTGAAACCCTAGAATGTGAACTAACCAATGCAAAACATAATGCAATGTTAACAAAAGATAAATCTAGAATGTAGATACACTCCAAATCAGAATTATGATGCTCTATATGTAGGTTCACCAAAATCAAAAGAAGAAAATGGTGTGCTCTCTTTCACTTCTAGGGTTTTGGACCTAAAAGGAGAGACAATTTCCTTTCTCTTCACTCAAGATCAAACCATTGATATTACAATGCAAAAGAGATTGAAATATTTCAAAGGGACTATTCCTAGGATTGAATGATAGCTAATGAGGGTTCACCACCAAGTTTAGACTTGGAAAAGACAATGTAACGCAAGTTCTAAAAAAAAACATATTTGAGTGAAAACTAACCCTAAATGACCTATAAAGATGAACAAAATGTAATAGATAGCTACGAAACTGAAATTGTGCAATTGAGAGACTGAAGAAGGCAAAATGGAGGTTTGGATCATTAAAATATCTATTGTTGATTCTAACTAGGACTCATGTTCCAAGATGGGTGAATTAGTCCTACTTCTAATAAAATGTGCAAATACAGGTTTCATCCTAAAGGGTATCCATATTTGAAAAAATATATGTCAGGCCTATATAGTGGAACTCATTCGCCAATAGTGGCAGTTCAGTCCACTTCTAATTTTCTAAAGGTTCTAAATTAGATTCTATGCCTCTCAGTCTACTCTGCTCTTTTTGACTGGTTTCACGATCTAAAACCATAAAATTCTACCTATAGATCTTCTCCAATATTTTTCAAGGCTTGATGAAAACTTTGAAAACTTTAGGGATTTGAAAAAATTTCACCAACATTTCTTCTTGACAAATCTGCAACCTAGCCCTACAAATCACACACAAGAAGAGGGAAAAATGTTGTGGGGTTTAGGAATACGGGTTTTCCTTGGTAAAATCCCTTGTTGGTAAGTCAACCTTGAAATGAAAGTAAACATGAATGGAGAATCATGAATGAACAAATAAAAATGTTACAACTCACCAAACCCTAGCAATAAGGTGCTACAATTATTCTTCAAATGGCTCTAATGGATGTTGTTCTTGATTCTTTCTTGAATGATGTTGATCTTGAATGCAATGCTTGATTTAATAATGGACTCTACATCACAATGGTTAGCACCATAAGAAAAATCAAGAATGCAATCTTTGACATGAAGATTGACATTTGAAGAATGCTCTAAAATGCTTGATAATTTTCCCTTGAATGCCTTGAATTCTCTTATGAATGCTCAATTATCTCTTGTGAACACTTGAATGCTTGTAATATTTTCTAGGTCACTTGATTACTTTTTAGGAGAAAATGAGTGAAATAACCTTGGACTTATACTCAATTATGCAAGAATTCCTAAAATTACAACCCTACAAGCTAACATCAAATCTAGGAGAATCAAATCCCATCAAAATTTTGAATTAAATTTGAATTTTTGTCACATGGGACTTATTCACCCATGGTGGCAAATGAGTCCACCTAGGCACAATGTATGGGACAAAAAATGAAAATTTCTTAGAAATGTGTGAAATCGGCATTGGGGAAAAAAATACCTAGGTGAGACTCATTCACCCAAGGTGGCGAATGAGTCCCAGACACTACATTTGAACCAGACAAGCAAGAACACATGAATTATGACTAGTTATTGATTGGTGTCAAGATTATCCTCAAAAATATGCAATAAATGAGGCTTGTGGATGGAAAATAAGGCCAATTAAAGCATAAAAAAGCCCAATTATTAATTACAAGCCTAGGGAAATGTGAAAGTGTGTTACAACACATCACAACACTTTCACAAGGCACCATTGAAGTAAATTAGTTCACAAGATCCCAATACCAAATGTGTATGTGTTATCCACACAATACTAAATCAAGGAAACATTAATCCAAAATCGACAAGGAGGACCCAAATGAATGTGAAAATGTGAAAGGACCCATTTTTCAATAGTACAACTACAATAGCTTATTTTGTGCATGTCATAGAGTTCATCGCCATTTTACTAATGAATGTAAGACTTTGGGGAAAAAATCAACATATTAAGGATTGTGGTTCTCTTCTTTATGTTGAAACACCTAATTCATTTTTCTCATTAGTGATTCCAACACATCATTGTCTTGCACTAAGTGGGGAAAGGGGTTAGGAAGCCTTGTCCTAGTATGACACTTGCCATTATCTCTTTTGGCTTGTTGAATGCCTTCTATGTATATATAATAGCCATCTTGGGATGTGGATGAAATTCATTAAGTTGGCTCGCATTTGATGTACTGATTTATCTTTAGTTGTTGCATTATAGGGACAACCCCTTTTCATGATGTAGTATTCAGAAAAATATGACTTGGCAGAGCACTTTTAAAATAACCTCTCATGTCTTCTTCTACTTTAAATAAATTTCTCATAGAAATAATGTTAGCAACCAATTTAAAGTGGGGGAATACATCAACACTCTTTTTTCACTATGTAATTTTCTTCATTCTTGTGATGCATCCTTTTCTTGATGGTGTTATTAGGCTTGATTTCCTCTGAGAGTGTGACATTTCTTTGACATTTATTCTCTTGGAGAAATTAGTCATGATGTTTCCTAAGAAGAGACCTCACATGAACTAAGAAAAATCCCTTTGAACATACCTCACACTATTTTATATTTACAATAACTGCTATATGGACACCTTGCATAGCACATTTTTCTTGCCTATGGAGCCATATTTTTTGTTCATAAGTGTCAAGAATATGAAGTTTTCCTTGTATTGTTAGTCCTACTATTCATGTTGTGTGGTGCCTTATCAAAGTTATCAAGAGGTATAGCTTTGGTATGGTTAGCCTATGGGAAGTAAAACTTAGGCATGGATTTCTTGTAGCCACTTGCTTGTGTGTGTCACTGCATACCGACCACGTGCATATGTGTCTCACCTCTTTGTATACTCACCCATTTGATAGCCTAAAGTATCGTTGCATCATAGTGAGTGTTCTTTTTTAAACAAAACTTAGATCTGATCCACAATGTGTGAGACAAACAATCGAAGCTTGATCCACCTCTTTTTGTTTTTGTTTTTCTTATTTTTTATTTTTTCTTTCTTTTGGTCTTTAAATTTATATGTTTTTCTATCTTTATGCTATATATCATACACCTTGTGTGTGTCCCTTTTTGCTTATTTTGGTTTGATTTAGGATCTTGTATCCTAGGGGCTTGACCACTCTCTTGATCTTTTTCATTTTATACCATCCACATTGGTACACTTGGAACCCTCTTGAATATCTACTTTAGTGTGATTTTGAAGCAAGTTCCTCCTCTCACTAATGTGGGTGCTAAATTTAGTGTAGGAAAAATTATCCCTTTTCAAATTTAATTTGGGGAATAATTAGTATTAAATTCAGCCTAATGTTTCCTTGATTTAGTGTTGTAATATATTTTACACATTCATGTTATGTTTAGGGCCCCTTTAAACTAAATGGACTTGAATGTGCCTTATTTAAGGTGTTGTAAAGTGTACCTTTACACTTTCAAACTAATCTAGGGATTTATTAATTAATTGGGGTTATTTATGCCTTATTTTTTCCTATTTTGCATCCACTAGCCTTATTAAATACATATTATGAGGGATAATCTTGACACTTCTCAAATAACTCATCATAATTGAATGTTTATCCCTCATAATATTTGAAAAGTGTCAGGATTATCCCACAACTTCTATTTTCCTGAAGATATCATCAAGAATATTTTTGATAAGGACTTACAGGATGAGAGAAAGGAAATGTACAATGCTTATTAAAAAATGGTGAGAAGTAAATAGGAGAAAATACTTGGTTTTGATCCTGTACCTAATGCCAAAGATGAGCTCAACAAGGTAATCTATGCTCTTGAAAATTTTGAGAGCATAGTAGGGGTCTTAAAGGAGGAAATAATTGTAGAAGGAAGGAAAAAGTCACAAGTTACTGAGGAGTACCCTGAGATAAGAATTGAAGAAAGGCCTACCTACCAGCCTCAGGGAAAGATAAAGGTATTTTCAAGAAGGAAGAGAAGTAGGATAGAGGAGGTTACAATGAGTGGCGCATCATCTCTCCCAAGGCAATCAGTGCCTGGTATTATTGATCTGGATTCACCTCCGAAGATTTTCGAATAGATTAACCCATCATCCCCAAAGAGGCATATAAATGATAGTGTGAGGGATGTTGGCCGAAAGGGTAATGATGAGGAGGATATCATTGTAATTCCAGATGAAATAAATTCAAAGATGCCACTAGATCTAGCTGAAATTGCAACGAGCTCAGGAGCCATCACCCTACGATTGGGGAAGGATGAGATTAAAGGAATTACAAATAGTGATGATTTGAGGATGGAGGCCTATAAAGAGTTCACGATGGATGATTCTTTTATTCATACTCGTGCTTTTGAAGATTTTGTATGGAGAGCTCATCTCTCATCATATATTGAGAAGGTAGCACATGAGAGAAGTCTGCATCTAGAGCTTCCAGAGTAGGTAATTTAGTCAAGGGTCAGAGTGCAAATGAAGGAGAAGTTTAAGGAAATTACACTAGAATAGGGTAGGGCATTGGTTCAAAAGTGTGGGATATTGCTACTCCCTGAATGGGATATTGCTGATGTTGTGCTATTTGACATAGTAAGAAGGGCCAATAAGCCACTTGTTACAACAAAGGAGGACGTTGCATTGGCACTTAAAGGATCAGCCTTTAGTGAGGAGTAGGATTCTCTGGCAATGTGGTCATTATCCACAGGGTCTCGAAAACATATTGTTGCTAAAACATCCAAATTCAATGGTCATTTGATTGTGAAAAGAGTTGCTAATACCCCTGCATTGGAGGCTGTTGACATGGTTGTGAACGTTTCCAAATTCACTAAGGCAACTGTGGAGGATTTAACAAAAAGCTGAGATACTCTGAGGAGCCAGTATAGTGACATAATTATTGAGTATAATAAGAGTCAGCAAAGGGTGGTAGAATTGGAAACTAAAATGGCCATACTAAGACAACAGATGGAATCCTTGAGGTCTCAAAGGTAGGCTAGCTCTATCCACATTATTTCAGACCCGCCAGTAGATCAACCCCAAACTTTTACACAGGTTCAATCTTGGGCTATGGTCCCATATAATATGGGACAAGTACCCATTTCTGTTGAAAAGAATAGTAGCTCGAGCAGAGATCCCTCTAGGGAAAAGTTGATACAGTAGGTTGAAGAATATAAGGGGATGGTGAACCAAATTCGGGATGCAGCAGAAAGGAATAATTCAAAAATTGTTGATACTATGTTGAGGCATTTACATAAATGGGTCCAGAGTAAGTTGAATGGTTTTCATGCAAATTATGCCTTGATGTTGCAAGCACTCAAATTGTTTCCAAAGGATAGAGAATTGGCTATCCCTTTGCTAAATAGATGGGGCCCTAGAATGGAGAAATTAAAATTTATGGCAGTTGGGGCAAAACAGCATGGGAACAAATATCCTACAGTCATAACAACATATCAATTTGTTAAGAGTATTATCAAACAAAAGTTCCAAGGGTCTGCTACTCCTATGGAATCCAAAATCAAAGCATTAAAGGATATTTATGATGGAAAGGATTTGACTCCACTACCTCATATTTTGCATAGTCAGGATAGGGTCAAGCCTTTGTAGGCATGGAAGGAGAAAATGAATAATATAATGATTTCCCAGACTCATGAGATATGCAAAAATGTTGATATTTGCATGTTGGAAAACACTTTAGAAAATTTATCATTTGTCATTTGTTTCCTGGAAAAATTTGATAAAACGGCCACGTCATTGATGATAAAGTATGTACCTTATCAAAAAATGGTGGACCATGTGGTGGCTTTCAATTGGCCATCAAAGGAGGATTTCGAGTCATGGAAAAGGGTGTTCATTGATGAACATGAATTATGAATAATTTGGATGAGAATTGCAATTTGGTCATGTAAAATATGGGTATGGCCTTGGGTATTATATTTTAAAATTCATTTCTCTTTCCGGATTCAGGTGCAAATTGTTCAAATAAAATCAGTGCATAAAACGGTTAAAAGATGCTTTGGTGTCAGGGGAGCGACACTTGGAACAATGCCTTTCCTTCCTCCACAACAAACTAATGGTCATTTTTGTTTCAGGATTTTCTTCTCTTACCAAGCAAATGATGTAAAGTTAACTGATTAGGGATTAGCGGTCCAGTAAAAAGTGGACATGTGTATTCTCTTGTCTGAAGCTTTTTGGCTCCCTTATTTTTATAAAAGGGAATTTTGGGTTGGGAAAAGGCCCTATTGAAATTACAAAAGATACGTAAGATAAGAGTCAAGGAGTATAGAGAGATAAAGATATATAGGTTTTGAAGTTTTGAGTCTTTTTGAGAACTTAGTAAATCATGGGGTTCTTCAGCATACTTATGTTAACCTTGTGATTATTTTGAGTCTATTTTCTCTCCTATTGTAACAGTTTGCATGAATTATTAATGGAGTATCAATCAAAGATGATTTTCATTAATTTCCATTTGTTATTTACTGTGGATTATGTTTGACTGTAGCTCTGGTTCAAAAGACCAATTAAATGCTTCCGTTGTCTAGTAAGTTTATGCGAATTAACACATAGGATTTATCAAGGAGTAATAAACTCAAGTATTGATATATGGATGGTAATACTATGCATACAAATAATAGATGCTTTAGATGAAAGTTACCCTGTAGTTCAGTTCCTTGTTTGACTTTGTGCTTTAGGATATGGCACTAGAACTCTGACTGCTTCTTGTCCTTGTATTTTTTGTTATAGCTTTAGAAAATTTCAATCGAATAACCTATAACAACACAGTTAGGTGTTATTTCAATTACTTGTTAGGTAGAGCCTAGCCTTTCTAGGAAATAGCCAATTTCTTGAAGGTTTATCTTGTTTAACACTGACAAGAATTTATTTGTTGTTTATCCACGTATGAGAAAATTAGTCTGATCATGAATGAAAATATATCTTAGGAAAACCCTCCTGGATCTTCCAGAGTTCGAAGTGTAGGAGAGATATTATCTTTACTATTATCTTCTTGTTAAGTTGGCATGATTCCTTCAGGACTTTAATAATTGAGTATGGTAGGCTCATAGAAGATCTTGTGGGTTCTACTTGGGTTGTTATAAAAAATGCCAATAGAATGGTGACTCTACTGGGGATGTAATGAATGAACAGTCTCTCAGTGCAGATCTGGTTTAAGTTAGAGTCAGTTTTATAATATAATTGTTTTGTCCTATCACTGTGTTTATTGTGTTGAACACATGCGTTTGTCTTTCCTCTGTTCCTTATCAGTGTGTCGGGTGATGTTTGAAATCTTGTCTAAAGTCATGAGTGCAAAAGCGAAGTGCAAACACTTCATCATTCCCAATATTTTGGGTGGTGACTCTGATATCTCAAACAACAAATTTCACATAAGGTGCTACAAGAAACATGCAAAGGAAGGTTCTCAAACACCAGAGGGCATGAAGAAGATAAGAAATTATACCAAAAAAATCCTGAGCCAATGATAAAGCTCAAGTCAGGACAAGACAATAAATGGGTAAAAATAAGTGATACCCCAAGTAAGGTTGTTTCATCCTCTATTGCTTTTTCTCCTACTTTAAATACTAAGATGAATAGTGCTTTTGTAAGTGAAAACTCCTCAGATACTATTATGTCTAAATCGGATCACGGTAGTTTCCCTTTTGAAATGGCATGAGAAATTGAAGCTAATATATCTAATGAGGAGGATCGATGGGGTTTCAGGAACAAGATAAGACATTCCCAGAGGCCACAACACCTGGTACCATATCCGTCTTCACTGGGAAAAATTTTAAACCCAGAGGAACACCTCTAAGTGAGGAGATGCCTTTTATTCAAGTAGAAGATTAGGTAGAACAACCATATTATACCCCGGCTCCTAGTGAGGTAGGGGATATTCTTGAAAATGAGATGGATATAGACAAGGATATGCAAATCCTAATTGAGAAAGAAAGGAGGTTGCAAGAAGAGGAAGATAATAGAGATAGAATAAGAAAAGAAAATTTGGAGAGATGTTGGGCTAAGCAGCTCGAAAGAAATTCCCAAAAGAAGAAGTTGGAGAAGATGAGGGAAGAGGCAGCTAAGAGAAAAGCCTTTGAAGAAAGGGTGGCTAAAGCAGCTGCTGAAAGGGCATGTGAAATACCTAAAGTAACAATCTCAATGGGAGTTTTTGCTACTCCTACATATACTTCATCTACTTTGTCTACCAGAGGTGTGGATGCATCTGTGGGATCTAAGAAGATAACCTTTCAAGATCATGGGAAAGCCCATATTGACCAGTCTAGGAAAACTTTTCAAGGTTTTTCAAATTACAAACATTCTGCTAATATTAATGATGAATTAAATAGTCTAGTAGGCAAAGGGACTGGAACTGATCTTAGATCATTGGATTTCCCATAGAGTCCTGAGCTCTTGAGGTTACAACTATTGAATGATCAATTACAAGCTGATCTGAGAAAAGCTGAAATAGAAGCTGCTAATGCCGAGGTGTCTCGGAAGATAGCCTCTCTCAAGATGTCTTCAGAAAACCCTCAAGCTTTTGGTTCGGGTAATGGAAAAAATGATTCATTAAATAAGAATTCTAAGAAGCAAGCCTATACAAAGGTTTGCAGTGGTAATCAAGGTGGTGGAAGTGGAAGTGGCCATAAGATTATCATCTCATATTCAAAAAATGGAGATGCAAGCACTGCTAAGGTTAAACAATCAGGTAGTGCTGATAAAGGTAAAGGTGGGGATGCCAAGAAAGATATGGAACAACACATTACCTCTAGAAATGGATGTGGAGGTGACACATCTCAAGTTGATAGATATAGGCAGTTATGCTTTGATAATATTAGGGGATATCCAAATCCAGTCCTAGATAATGCACGAAAACATCTCCCAAAATTCATGGGAAATAATGCTTTCAGTGGAGAAGACCATTTGAAAGCTTTTCAAGGCTTTGTTGAAGATTTTGAACTCTGGGATGATGATGTGGCTATGAAATATTTTATGCAATCATTGGTGGAGGATGCTAGGGACTAGTATAGAGGATTACCTGATGGTAGTATTGATTCCAAAGATGCCTTTTATAGAGTTTTCAGGGAGCAGTATGGGGATCAGATTGATCCTAGATTCAAGTTGAATGACTTCAACAATATTACTAAGGGGAACAATGAACTGGTTACTGAATTTAATTCACGTTTCTAGAAGGCTATGACAAGAGTCCCTACATATCTAAGATCCAATGAAAGTGCATGTTTAGTTGTATACTATAATGCCTATGATGCTAAAATGTGTTATCTACTAAGAGATAAAGATCCTCAAAATTTAAGGCAGGCATATAAGATGGCAATTAATATTAAAAATAATAGAAGGGCTTCGGGTAAAGTGGGAAGAAGAGAGGATCCTAAGGATTTTCAAAGCGTGAGAAACCAAATAGAGAAAGTTGGTAAACCTACTCCAGCTGATGATAAGATAGATCAAGTTCTTACTCTATTGCAGAAACAAGTAAAGAATGATAAGCCTCCCTTCTAGAGAAATCAGAGACCCCCAAGGTTACAAGATTATCCTTACAATACAAATTGGAATAATGGTAAACCCCTTCAAGGGAATCAGAAACATAACCAAATTCCACCTAACCCTCTACAAAGGTAGTCTGTGAATAATGCATAAAATTTATTATGGTGTGAGATATGTGGAATGCCACATTCTCCACAATAGTGTGCAGTAGCACAATCAATGTTGGATTCTCAGGATGATCAGGAAGACTCCCAACCTCCCCAAGACCAAGACACAATGACCAATGTATTATTAGGACCAGATGATTTGGCCTATGAGGATTATACCTCAGAAGATGAGCCTTGTGCCCAGGATGTTGATGCTCGGAGGCAACAAAATGACATATATCATTAGCAAGTATTTCCAAATGAAGAAGACAATGATGATTATTTTGAGAATGAGTTTGAGATAGATGATATAGTGTTAAGGAGACCTTCTGATGAAGAAATTGAAAAATATACTATGGCTTTAGTTGCTAGAGCAAGGAACAATATACAACTAAGAAATTGGATCATCCCTAGTGATTCTGGTAAACCTTACAATTTGTTCATAAAGGAGAAGGTGGTAATTAAGCCAAAAGAAAGTTTGGAGGCTAAGAATATTGATCCGAAGCCTAAGGAGATAAGAGAACCCAGGATATGGGCAAAAAAGGTGGATAAGGCCAAAGAAAATGGCGAAGTTATACTTCAAAATAATAAGGATAGTAACTAGAAGTCTTTCGGTAAAGAAATTTCGAAGGGCAAAGAAAAGGTAATTTTTGAAAAAACATGCTTTCCCGATTTGCCTAAGTATACCTCAATAGATATGTTCCAAGTGATTTTGCAAGTTAAGGTTATTGTTCCTTTCCTAGAAATGATGAGGATAGATGAGCATAGAGACAAGACTGTTGCACTTATAAATAGTATTCCTACAAATAGAAAAGATGAAGTAGTATCTGATCAAAATGATACAGAAAAGCAAAAGACAATGGAAGAAGTCACTATAGAGAGTCTGCAAATATATTTGGGGACTACAATTACAGCTAATCCAAACCATGTCAATCCTTTTTTCTTGAGCTTGATAATTGATGGAAAAATGCTAAGAAAATGCATGATTGACTCAGGAGCATCTAACAATGTGATGCCAGTAAAAATAATGCATGCAATGGGGCTAACAGTTGATAGTACATATGGTAAGTGCTACGCAATGGACTCTAGGGAAGTACCTGTTAGAGGTATTATAAATGATGTTCCGTATAGATTAGCAGTCTTTCTTGAAAAAGAATTACATATGAGTGTTACAGTGGTGGATATTCCACCAACCTATGGTATGTTGTTGTCTCGGCCTTGGAGTGCTTCAATGGGTGGAAGTATATAGTGTGACTTGTCTTTTGCCACCTTTTCTATTGAACAGAAAGATTTTAAGGTTGATAGAGAGAAAAGATCTCCCCACATGATTGAAATGTGGAGGACCCATTAGAACCTATCAGAATTAACTTTGTAGAAACTGATCTAGATAAATTTCGTGTTGAGGAGGGTAAAATAGAAGAACATACTCGACCAACACCTATTGATAAAGAAGCTTCAAAGGAATTATCAGAAGGAGATTTATGGATCATGCATTTTGATGGAGCTTGCTCCAAAGAAGGCTTAGGAGCAGGAATATATTTTGTTTCACCTCAAGGTAAAACTTTCAAGTATTCATTCTTACTGCAATTCTCTTGTACAAATAATGTTGCTAAATATGAAGCTCTCATACCCGGTCTGAAGATAGCTTCAAAACATGGTATTAATATTTTGAAGGTTTTGGGAGATTCTAAATTGGTGGTTTCCCAATTAAGATCTCACTTTGTAGCTAAAGATAAGAGGCTAAGACAATACCGAAATGTACTATGCGACATTATTGAAGGATTTAATGCTTTTGGCATTTAATGGATTGAAAAAGGTCAAGATGCTAGAGCAGATTTACTAGCCAATATTGCAGTTAAACTTGATGATGTCACTTTTGGTGGCATCTCACAAATATAAGTACAAACTAGGCCTACAGTACCTGATAATGTATGCAACTGGCAGGTATTTGATGATGATACTGATATTCTAAAGTTTTTGTATTGTGTATATCAATATGAAAGCCAGAAAATTGATTTTGGTTCATATGTAACTAATGTTGATGGTAAGGAGACCTTATTCAGAAATGAGGTTATCCAGCTTAAAACAAATACTATCCCTAGAGGTTTGGTTGCACTTGAGAGGGTGTTTAATGGCCCTGATATGTCAAAAGCTAAGCAAACACCATCTCATTAGGATGACCTAGAAGAAGTAAATCTGGGAACAGAGAATACTCTCAAGAATGTTTACATTGGAAAGAAAATGAAGCCTCATGTTAGAAGCATTCTTATTACTTTTCTTCATAAATATAGACATATTTTTGCTTGGTCATATGAAGACTTGAAGGCATACAGGGAGGATCTATTTCAGCATGAGATCCCATTAAAACCTTATATAAAGCCTTTCAGGCAAAAACAAAGACCTATCAATCCTACTCTGCAACCTAAAATGCAAGAAGAGCTTGCTAAATTAAGGGAAGCAGGAATTATTAAACCTATTAGACATTCATCTTGGGTCTCTAATTTGGTACCTGTTAGAAAAAAGAATGGAGATATTAGGCTATGTGTTGATTTTAGGAACTTGAATATGGCCTCTTTAAAAGACAATTACCCTTTGCCTAATATGGAGGCTATGTTGCATAAGGTCACAAGTTGTGAATTATTATCATTGATGGACGGATTTTCTGGTTACAATCAGGTCATGGTTAAGGAGACTGAGCAATTTAAGACTTCTTTCACCATGCCATGGGGTACATATGTGTATGTTAGAATGCCTTTTGGATTGATAAATGCTGGTGCGACCTTTCAAAGAGCAACGAATTTGGATTTTGCAGATTTTATTGATCTTTTCCTTGCAATCTATCAGGATGACCTTACTGCTCATAGCAAGAAAGAAGAGGACCATTGTGCCCATTTTGGAAAAGATCTTTGTTAGAGATTTGGAATATGGGGTATCCCTAAATCCTAGAAAATGTACATTTGGGGTGAAAGAAGGAAAGTTTCTAGGACATATTGTTTCAAAAGATGGAATCTGGATTGACCCTGAAAGAGTGGCTGCTATTAAAAAGATCATACAACCAAAAAATGTGAAAGGTATCTAGTCTTTCTTTGGACAACTAATTTTTTTAAGAAGATTTGTCACTAACTTTGCTGAAATTGTCTACCCAATATCTAAGATGTTGAGGAAAGGATAAAAAATAATATGGATAGGGGAGCCATCTAAAGCCTTTTAGGCTATCAAAGATGCAATCAAGTAGGCACCTATCCTCAAATCCCTAGATTATTCAAAACCATTCCAGTTATTCTCTTTTGCCTCTTTTCATACCATAGCAGGTGTATTGTTACAAAAGAACAATGATGGTTTTGAGCAGACAATTGCAATTTTTAGTAAATCATTGCAAACTATAGAGTTGAAATATGACACATCTGAGAAGCAAGCATATGCCTTGGTAAATGCAGTAAAAAATTTCAAACCTTACCTAATGGGAGCAACTGTTGTTGCTTATGTACCAACAGCCGCAGTCAAAGATATCTTCACCCAGAAAGAAACTACAAGTAGAAGGTATAGATGGATTAACATAATCCAAGAATTCAATATTTATGTACATATTACTAAGCTTGTAAGGGGTCAGGGCCTAGCCAAATTAATGGCTGTGGAAAATCTGGAAGTAAATCAGATTAACCATATAGAGCAACAAAATTTTGCACCTATTTGTGACATGCAGACCCGTGGATGGTATAGGAGGATTGTGGAGTACTTGTAGACAATGCAATGCCCTGAGGGTATGCCCCTTACTAAAAAAAGAACCCTTAAATTACAAGTAATCAAATATGTCATTATCGATGACAAACTATGGTGGAGCCTGAGGGCATTATACTTAGGTGTGTGGATGGAGATCAAGCTGAGGATCTACTTGTAGAAATGCACAAGGGAGTTTGTGGAGGACATTACATGGCTAAAACAACAACCAATAAAATTATAAGAGCAGGATATTGGTGGCCTACTATATTCAAGAATGCACATAGATATGTTAAAAGGTGTGATGCCTATCAAAGATTCCTCGAAAAGTTAAAGGTTTTTGGAAATTTACCATTAAGACCTGTGTCCGTTTCTGCTCCTTTCTAGCAATGGGGTATAGATTTCATAGGGGAAATATCTAAAAAATTCAGTGGGGCACATGCATGGATACTAGTAGCTATGGATTATTTCACCAAGTGGATTGAAGCAATTCCAACTAGAAGGTCCACAAGAAAAGTTGTTATTGATTTTTTAACTAAAAATATTTTAAGCCGATTTGGGGTACCTAACAGAATTGTGTCAGACAATGCAATGTGTTTCAGATCAGAAGAATTTGTAAATTTTTGCAATCAGTATGGCATCATTTTTTCATATTCATCCTCATATCATCTCTAAGGAAATGGACAGGCAGAGTATAGCAACATGAGTTTGATGAAGATTATTAAACACATGATAGAAAAGAACAAGAGGATGTGGGATTCAAAACTGAAGCTGGCACTATGGGCTGATAGGACTACTATTAAAAAGGAGATTGGTCATTCACCTTTCAATTTAGTCTATGGAGTGGAGGCATGCATTCCTCAGAATAATTTACTAAAAATGTATAAATTTGTCTAGGAGTATGATGATGATGTGTATGACGAAATCCAACTTAGGATGGAAGAGTTGAGTCAACTAGATGAAACTAGAAGGGAGGCACTTAAGAGAAATGAGAAGTTGTAGCTTCAAGTGAAGCACCTTTATGATAGAAAGGCAGTGGGGAGAAAATTTGATGTTGGAACTATGGTACTGCTCTGGAATGCTAGATCAGAAGACAAGGGAAAACATGGCAAGTTTGATCCCCTCTAGTTGGGCCCTTATATTGTCATGGATACACATGGGGAAGATTCATATTTTCTACAAGCACTTACGAGTGAGATTCTTGAGCTGCCAGTACATGGACAGTTCTTGAAATACTATTTCTCTTGAAATAGCTCTTTTCGATGTACGTTGTGCAGTCCTATAAATATTGTATATATGTTGGTCATTTTGTTTTACTTTTTGTTTGTTCGCCCTATCCGGGCTTGTTCCTAGTTTTGGTTCTCTCTTGGTTTTGTCTGGTCTACGTAACCGAAGATTTTGGATTCTTGCTATGCCCACAAGGGGCATACATCCCTAGTCGGAGCCACTGGTGGAGCTTTTATTTTCTTCCCCTCTGTGGTGGGTTTATATTCATCACCTTTGTTTGGTCTGGGTACTGGGGGTTTTTCTTTCTGAGTGTTGACTTGTTATTGGCGGTGATCAATCACTTTAGTCATATTTTATCCCTCTTTCCCATAACTTTATTGACCGCTTTTACCTATCCTTTCAGTTTTTGCATCATGACCTTTGTGTCCCTATGATTTTCGGCTGACTAATGTTGCAACTTAACAATTGAATTATTTTTTTGACCCCATGGGTTATTTCCCCATCTACCTAGTTGGTCCCCTTCTTTAAAGTAACTATTTCACATGTGCAAATTATATTAACCAATGGATGCAGTGACTTTGATCTTGACCGTTCATCGCAGACCTCGCAAGGTTTGTGGTTGTGTCATGGGAAATGTTGTGAGGCTCACGAGATGCTGCCACTTGCTGTGTAACTTGGTGGGGTCGGGTTTTGAATACTGACCAATGAACGGATGTTGATGCCGACAACTATGTACTTTTTGATGCATCTCAGTCATCCCTCGCTGACCTCGCGCAATTAAAAATTCAGTTTTGATAATGCTGTGAGGTACGCGATATGTTGATGGGTGGATGCCGGTGTTATCATTCAATGAACGTGGTGGGACTTGTTCTGTGCTAATGTGGTACTTAATGGGCAGTTTTCTTGCTCGCTTGCTGACTGGAAGGAGGATGTGGCATTTTCAAACCATTTTTCACTAAATCTAGGCCGTCCTCTTGG
This sequence comes from Sequoiadendron giganteum, assembly GCA_007115665.2. Taxonomy (NCBI): domain Eukaryota; kingdom Viridiplantae; phylum Streptophyta; class Pinopsida; order Cupressales; family Cupressaceae; genus Sequoiadendron; species Sequoiadendron giganteum. The sequence continues at coordinate 729,213,529 of CM021101.1, forward strand.
TCAACTGTGTTTTTGATCAACGACTTGTTTTCAAATGAATTGGTGCTATACTATAGCCGTTCTATCTCACGTGAGCGAATAGTAATGGTCGAGTTTGACTCAGCCTGCATAATTAAATGCCAAATAACCAGTAAATTGCTATTTCAGTATTGCGTTTTGGTTTGTAAGAATTCTTTGATGCTTAAGGAAGCGGCTATTATCATAGTTCTCCAGTCTCGTGGCATTTGAATCTTTGCAAAATAAATTGTAAGTGATACGTATGCCTTCTTTTATGTTTTTGCAATATGTTAGCATTGCCTATTCAATAATTGGTGACTATTTTCTTTTTGATTCCTGGTGAATTGTTAAGAAAATTGGCTTTTAGAGCTTATATAGGTCATTGCTAGTGATTTTGTGAATATAGAAGAACTTTCTGTAATGGCAGTAGAAAGCAAGGTGTAATTGTTTGTCATTTACAAAAAACCCTAGTTCGAATTACCATCTATTTAGAAAATGGCACCCAAGGTACGAACTACTGGTCCCGAGGCTATGCCTAGGGGTTATTCATAGGATATTATTGATTTGTTGAAACCTTCTACAAGCAAGAAGCAGGATGGAAGGGTATTGTTCTATGGACCCATGATTCAGGAAGGTTTAATGGATAAACAATGTATAATTCATGATGTTGAATTGTCGTACACTGGCTGGTAGTTGTTTTCCAATTGGTTTGGAAATAGAAATTTGCCAGTTCCTTTGTGTAATCCATGGAGATTGGACCTAGGTAAGCTGGTGGTACCCAATGTCTATGAGGATGTAGACTTATTGAAGGATATTGTTGCAAGGTACGACCCTGTAACTAGAATTGTCAGAACACATCTTGGCAAGCCAATGATTAAAGTAACCAAGGAGTAAATCGTAGAGATTTTTGGTTTGCACGAATGGAGCCAGGATATGATTCCCATCAAATTGGAGGTCTTCAAGGAGGAATACAGAAACACCAAGGGTTTGATCAAGACATCCCTTTTGATACCCCATTTGGCTGTGTCGAGCAGAGGAAGAAATCAGAAAAAAGTTGTTATTGGCAAGAATGAGCCTGAGCCTTTCCCAGTGGACTATTTTGCCTCCCATTTTAAGAAGACTATTTGTGCATTATATCAAGTTCTGGGGATTTATTTGAAGAAAACTTTTCCTATAGAGGTAATATATATGGCTGTAAACCTCCAACACCTTGGTTATAATGTGGTATAAGATTTTTCTACTCACCTTGTAGAGAACATGCATTCTAGTTTAGCAGCTTTGAAGCTGGGAAAGAATTGGGTAAAATTCAAATGGTTTTCACTACTAATTCATATGTTTTTATATAGGGGCTAGAAGGTATTTGAGAAAGATATGGAATTGAAGAAGATGGAAGGAGATATTGAAATTCCTGTCCAATATTGGACTAGAGTACTGGACATGCATGATCATAAGTTTGATTATGTCACCTTTCATAATTTTTCAGATCCATGTTAAGAAAGGCCTTAGTTGTTGATCCCCCCAGGATTCCAAAGGAAATTCATGATTTCCTAAGACCTATGGAGAGGAGGCCTGAGTTGAATCTAACACACAATTGGGGTGATATTATCCCCAATCATGGCACTACAATCTTTAGGGTTTTTGGTACAAATGCCATCCCATTTGTTCTACCCAGGGAGGTCCCTCTTAGACTTCGTTTTATAGAAATCATGAGGCAGTTGGGAGCATCTCAAGATTTCCATTTGCCTATTGAACACAAGAAGGGATCTATTTTCCCTGAATATATAGCTTTTGCCGATTTTTTCAAGATAAAGGGAGGGTGGAGAAATTTGCATTTGTTACTCAAGCTATATAGGCTAAGGACTGTACGCCCTAGGAATTATGATCCTGAGGGTTTTATTTCCCAAATGAAGGCTAGGCACTAGACTGGGACCTTTGTCCACAACTTCTATTTTCCTGAAGATATCATTAAGAACATTTTTGATAAGGACTTACAGGATTAGAGAAAGGCAATGTACATTGCTTATTCAAAAATGGTGAGAAGTAAACAGGAGAAAATACCTGGTTTTGATCCTGTACCTAATGGAAAAGATGAGCTCAGCAAGGCAATCTATGCTCTTGACAATTTTGAGAGCATAGTAGGGGTCTTAAAGGAGGAAAGAGTTGTAGAAGGAAGGGAAAAGTCACAAGTTACTGAGGAGTACCCTGAGATAAGAATTGAAGAAAGGCCTACCTACCAGCCTCAGGGAAAGATAAAGGTATTTTAAAGAAGGAAGAGAAGTAGGGCAGAGGAGGTTATGATGAGTGGCGCATCATCTGTCCCAAGGAAATCATTGCCCGATATTATTGATCTAGATTCACCTCAGAAGATTTCAGAACAGATTAACCCATCATCCCCAAAGAGGCATAGAACTGACAGTGTGAGGGATGTTGGCCAAAAGGGTAATGATCAGGAGGATATCATTGTAACTCTGGATGAAATAAATCTGGATATGCCATTAGATCCAGCTGAAATTGCAATGAGCTTAGGAGCCATCACCCTAAGATTGGGGAAGGATGAGATTAAAGGAATTACAAATAGTGATGATTTGAGGATGGAGGCCTGTAAAGAGTTCATGATGGATGACTCTTTTATTGATACTAATGCTTTTGAAGATTTTGTATGGAGAGCTCATCTCTCATCATATATTGAGAAGGTAGCACATGAGAGAAGTTTGCATCTAGAGCTTCCAGAGCAGGTAATTCAGTCAAGGGTCAGCGTGCAAATGAAGGAGAAGTTTAAGGAAATTACACCAGAACAGGGTAGGGCATTGGTTCAAAAGTGTGGGATATTGCTACTCCCTGAATGGGATATTGTTGATGCTGTGGTATTTGACACTGTAAGAAGGGCCAATAAGCCACTTCTTGCAACAGAGGAGGAGGCTACATTGGCACTTAAAGCATCAGCCTTTAGTGAGGAGTGGGATTCTCTGGCAATATGGTCATTATCCACAAGGTCTCAAAAACCTATTATTGCTGAAACATCCGACTTCAGTGGTCATTTGATTGTGAAAAGAGTTGTTGATACACCTACATTGGAGGCTATTGACATGGTTGTGAACATTGCCAAATTCACTAAGGCAACTGTGGAGGATTTAACTAAAAGCTAAGATACTCTGAGGAGCCAGTATAATGACATAATTATTGAGTATAATAAGAGTTAGCAAAGGGTGGAAGAATTGGAAACTGAAATGGTCTTACTGAGACAACAGATGGAAACCTTGAGGTCTCAAAGGCAGGCTAGCTCTATCCACATTATTTTGGACCCACCAATAGATCAACCCCAACCTTTTGCACAGGTTCAATCTTGGGCTATGGTCCCATATAATATGGTACAAGTGCCCATTTTTGTTGAAAAGGCCAGTAGCTCAAGCGGAGATCCCTCTAGGGAAAATTTGATCTAGCAGGTTGAAGAATATAAATATATGGTGAACCAAATCTGGGATGCAGCAGGAATGAATAATTTAGAAATTGTTGATACTATGTTGAGGCATTTACATAAACTGGTCCAGAGTAAGTTGAATGGTGTTCATGAAAATTATTCCTTGATGTTGCAAGCACTCGAATTGTTTCCAAAGGACAGAGAATTGGCTATCCCTTTCCTAAATAGATGGGGCCCTAGAATGGAGAAGTTGAAATTTATGGCAGTTGGGGCAAAATAGCATGGGAACAAATATCCTACAGTCATAACAACATATCAATTTGTTAAGAGTATTGTCGAGAAAAATTTCCAGGGGTCTACTGCTCCTATGGAATCCAAAATCAAAGCATTGAAGGATATTTATGATGGAAAAGATTTGACTCCACTACCTCATATTTTGCATAGTCAAGATAGGGTCAAGCCTTTGTAGGCGTGGAAAGAGCAAATGAATAATATAATGACTACCTAGACTCATGAGGTATGCAAAAATGTTGATATTCGCATGTTGGGAAACACTTTAGAAAAGTTATCATTTTTCATTAGTTTCCTAGAAAACTTTGATAAAATGGCCATGTCATTGATGATAAAGTATGTACCTTATCAAAAAATGGTGGACCAGGTGGTGGCTTTCAATTGGCCATTAGAGGAGGATTTTGAGTCATGGAAGAGGGTGTTCATTGATGAACTTGAATTATGAATAATTTGGATGAGAATTGCAATTTGGTCATCTAAAATACAGGTCTAGCCTTGGGTATTATATTTTAAAATGCATTTCTCTTTCCGGATTCAGGTGCAAATTGTTCAAATAAAATTAGTTCACAAAACGGTTAAACGATGCTTTGGTGTCAGGGAAGCGACACTTGGAACAACACCTTTCCTTCCTCCACAACAAACTAATGATCATTTTTATTTCGAGCTTTTCTTCTCTTACCAAGAAAATGATGTAAGGTTAACTGATTAGGGATTAGCGGTCCAGTAAAAAGTGGACATGTGTATTCTCTTGCCTGAAGCTTTTTGGCTCCCTTGTTTTTATAAAAGGGAATTTTGAGTCGGGAAAAAGCCCTGTTGAAATTACAAAAGATACGTAAGATAAGATTCAAGGAGTATAGAGAGATAAAGATATCCAGGTTTTGATGTTTTGAGTCTTTTTGAGAACTTAGTAAATCATGGGGTTCTTCAGCATACTTATGTTAACCTTGTGATTATTTTGAGTCTATTTTCTCTCCTATTGTAACAGTTTGCATGAATTATTAATGGAGTATCAATCAAAGATGATTTTCATTAATTTCCATTTGTTATTTACTGTGGATTATGTTTGACTATAGCTCTGGTTCAAAAGACCAGTTAAATGCTTCAGTTGTCTAGTAAGTTTATGCGAATTAACATATAGGATTTATCAAGGAGTAATAAACTCGAGTATTGATGTATGGATGGTAATGCTATGCATACAAATCATAGATGCTTTAGATGAAAGTTACCCTGTAGTTCAGTTCTTGGTTTGACTTCGTGCTTTAGGATATGGCACTATAACTCTGACTGCTTCTCGTCCTTGTATTTTTTGTTATAGCTTCAGGAAATTTCAATCGAATAACTCATAACAACACACTTATGTGTTATTTCAATTCCTTGTTAAGTAGAGCCGAGGTTTTCTAAGAAATAGCTGATTTCTTGAAGGTTTATCTCAGTTAACACTGACGGGAATTTATCTATTGTTTATCCATGTATGAGCAAATCAGTCTTATCATGAATGACAATATATTTTAGGAAAACCCTTCTGGATCTTACAGAGTCCGAAGTGTAGGAGAGATAGCAACTTTACTATTATCTTCTCGTTAAGTTGGCACGGTGCCTTTAAGACTTTAATAATTGAGTATGGCAAGCTCATAGAAGCTCTTGTAGGTTCTTCTTGGGTTGTTATAAAAAATTCCAAAAGACTCCTCATTTAATCACACGTAAGGAAACTTACCTAATATCCCTTCCATCAATTAAGTTTCTTGATTGAGGTATCTCGAGGGTTTCCTTTAATGAACTAGAGTGAAATAGATCTTAACCCTAGTTCCATCTCCTAAAAGGTGGAACCCTATTTCTGTGTGTTTAATATTCTAGGTTGGATAGTTAGATTTTCATATAATTTGCATTTACTTCTTTCCAACCATTTTCTTGGTGGTGAACCCCCCTTTCTCTTCAATCACACCCAAGGAGATCATCTTAACCATCAAACCCCTCCCTCAATCAATCCAATCGGTTGACAAATCTTCATTTCCTTTAATGAAACATAATTTAAATTGGTGGAGTAACCCTAATCACCCTTTAGTTCCATCCCCCAAAAGGTGGAGCATGATTTTCTTCATTTCAACATGTCATTCTCAATTGTTGATCAATTTCAAGAGTTAAATTAATATTAAATAGTTTCTTTGGTGTATTCATGTAAGTCCACATGGATATTATAAAAAGGCATATATAGATGGTTATTGATAATATTTAATCTAGTGATATGTGTTGCAATTTACTCTAGCATTTTCATAAAAACTTTGCAAATAATAATGACCATCAATTTCAAAAAATAATAGTGTTCACAAAAATGGAAATAGGTAATTGGGGGAAATCATGTGTGAAACTGATTTCATTTATCTCTCTTGAATGCTAAAAATTCATCATTCATGCCTTCTTGTGTCTCTAATCATTAAATTAGGGCAATATTGATTTCTCGAATTCTTCCTAACTTTAGACTCAGGTTTTCACAAAATAACCTAGAAAATCTACTTTACCTATGCAAGATATGAAATCTTAAAGTTGTTTACTTCTAGAATAGGGTACCTTGGCCCCTATCTAGCTAGTTTCACCTTAATTTTATATGCAAAATATTTCTTTATAGCCTTTTATTATATCTAATTCATGATTCAGACAATGTATCATAAAGCATTCAGATTCTCATGGACATTTCTTGTTTGGCCCTAATTCACCTAATTCATTGTATTACCCTAAAAATTATTATTTTTGACTCCAAAAGTGATCAAAATAAAACCCAACCTACTTGGATTTCCTTTAGGAACATTATTTAATAGATATTTCTTGCCTAAACCTTATATGTTAAGAAGATTCTTCCTTTCACCTCTTCCAAGATGTATCCTAAACCAAAATTTATCATCTATCCTAATTCTCATTTTCTTCAACTACAAACTAAACCTACTCTCATAATTGGAGGGCCTTCAAACAAGCCTAAAAATCTTGGTCATATCATAAAATTTACAAAAAAATTCACTCAAAATAAGTATATACAAAAAAATTTGTCACAATAACCACATTATCATGTATTTTCTCAAACATATAAAAATCACAATAAAAAACCTAAAGAAATGTAAACCAATTTGCTTCTATTCCATTTCCCTATCCTTAGCTCCACCATATACCTCATCTTCCTCAACGTGTAGGAAAAGAGTATGATATTTTTGAATAAATTCATAACACTCCAGCTAAGATTTCACTTTGGTATTTAATTCAAAATTCACCTACATACCATGAGATGCTCTAAGATGCCTCATAGAAGATAGTGGTTCTACCTTTTGTTAGACCAAATAATGTAGCAACCTTGTTTGATTGTATGCAGACATAAAACTTAGAAATCACATTATCTCAACATGAATTATCTCCTCTTGATATCCACAACCAATATGATTCTCTCATGATTTATGCCATCATTAACAAACATGAAATTAGGCATACTTTAATTGATAACAGATCAAGTATTAGTGTTTTTAGCATTCATCTTTTACATATGATCAATTTGGATATGTCTCTCATAGGAAATGATAATATTTATATTTCTTTCTTTGAGAATGTTGGTAGGTAGATGTTAGGAACAATCATACTACCAATTAAGGTAGGAATCATGATTATGCCTACCCATATCCATGTCATGCCTAATAATCTAGTGTAGCTACGAGTGGAGGGTTCAGAAAGAAAAATCCAAAACATGAAACTTAAATTCAACACAACGGAAATAACATAAAGAAAAGATCTACAAATATTATTCCCTATTTAATTGACAAATTTACATGAAATATATGCATGGGTGAATATAAAGGGCTTATAGTCGGACCCCAAAGGGTTTCTACAAAAATGTAAGTATCAATCTATCTAGCTAAATGAATTTCTTCCTAATGATTACAAATGATAATTGTAACAAAGATTTTGGCACCACAAGATTTTCTAACACTTCTAGGGTTTTTCACCTAAAAGGAGAAATAAGTAGGCCAAAATGCATAGGTAACATTCAAAGATAAAGGGGTTTAAGGTGTGGTGTGTTTAGAATGTGTGTAAATGAATGATTTAAATTCTGGAAATGAAAGTAAGTGATTGAATACTAATGCTAAGCCTAGAAAGTGAACTATGCTGAAAATAAAAATTGTGATAAAAAAAAAACCTAAGAAACATAATTAAACTACTACAAAAATGGAAATGAAGGGGTGAACTTGGAAATGTGTTTTAGACTAGAAAACATACTAGAAATTCTATTGATACTAAAATTTTGGCCTACTGGGACACTTACGCCATTCTATGTGACCTAGTCCCAGATCTGGAAAACTACATTGGAGCCTTTTTCAGCCAAATGGGTATCCAAATATACCAAAATCTTAGAAAAAAGGTTCAGTGGGACTAGGTCACCATTCTTGGTGACTTAGTCCTCTTTATAATTTCTTGAAATTAGAGAGTGGAAGTGGAAGCTCTTGGTCAATACTTTCTACTTCTCTAGGTATCTAGTCTCAAAAGTGAAGAATCTAGTCTGCAAGTATCCTCCAAGCTTCAATTAAGGTTTCCCCAAACTTGAAGGGATTTGATAATTTGATGGAAAAACTTCTAATCCTATTCTTTGGAAAACCTACAAACAAAACTTGTAAATCACACAAAGAGAGAAAGAAATGTTGGATGTTAGATCATAGAGGTTTGCCTTGGTCAAACCACTTTTAGATAATCAAATCAAATGAAGAGAAAACATAATAAAACATGCACAAATGAAGTTAGTACCTTTCCATGATGAGAGATTATGGATTGTGGCAGCAATGGTTGGAGTTTTCAACCCTTAAATGCTTCAGAAAAATATGTCCTGAAGACTTAGGATGTAAAACCCTAGCTTGCTCGAGAAGATGAGGGATGGAGAATGGGGGAGTGAATGAATAGAATAATTAGGGTTATTAGAGATCAAAATGAGAGGAAAACCCCTTATTTATACAAGTTATTCCCTAATTTCCTCAAAAATAACACATGATAGGCTGACCTTAGGGTTTTGGAGGCAAATTCCTACAAGATTTTTTATTTAATTTTGAATTTTATGTCAAGAGGGACTACGTCACCTAAGGTGGCGACTTATTCCACTTGGAAAAATTCAAGTGGTGGTTAGGAATAAAAATGTGTTTAATGATGTTGAATGTGCTTACCTCACAAAACACACTTAAGTCAGCCCTAAAAGTACATTAAGGGGCCAATTTAACATAAGAAAGGGTTGAACTAGTGATGAAAATCCTAGGAAAGTGTGAAAATGTTTTACAACACTGTACAAAACTTTGGAATAAGGCTTGAAAAGGAGTAAAAAGAGGTCCAAAATCCATAGGCAAGGGCCCAAATGAGTGAAAAGTGTCAAGGCTACACTTTTTGGTGACACAATTATAAATATCCTTCTTGATGAGTGTGAAATATGTCTTTGTTTTACCTTTTATTTTCCTCTAAATCTTGCGATTTTATATTATTTTTTCCTACTCTTGTCACCATTTGTTAATGAGATAAAGATATTTTATAAAAGACAAAGGAAAGATAAAAACCCATAATATATCATAATTCATTGATATTTTATTGGTTATCTCTGTAATTTTGGTATTAGGGGACGCTTAATGGATAGCACATGGAAAAGGGCATCGATGGAGTGAAGTTGAGACCATTCGAGGGTCATTTTTAATTTTGGTTAAAATAGTGTTGAGTTGTATTTATTTGTTTTAAGTTGTTATATCATTTTAAAATGATGACAAAAGACTATAATCTATTTTGATTATCTTTTAAGGTTGTTGGCCACAAGATGAAACAACCAAAGACTCTTATATGTTTTTTTATCTAGAAGTAATTATAAGTTTAATTAGTCTATGTTATCTATAAATATGTAAGCCAAGACTCGGTTTATATAGATGATAATAGTATATTGATACAAACTTCTATTTGTGAATTAAAAATATTGTGATGTTATCTAAATGAACATTGATTACCTTGGAGTAACTTGTTCTCGTAAGCTTCATCACTGATAATTGAAGAAGGCAAGGCCCATTTCATAGATTACCCAGTGATCACTAGAGTAGGATTGTGTTGGGTGGTAATATTTTTTTTAGTTTTACATTCATTCCTCTATGATTGAACTAGTTTGCAATTATTATTTTTTATTGTTAATTGCATATGAGCTTCATTCCGTGTGTTTTATTCTATAAACATTGATTGGTGAGATTATCAAATATGCATGAGTAAATTTTAGTGTGTTTCATATTTTATAGCCAAGAAAAAGCAGTCATTGTCATCAAAATCTCCATAATCAGATTATTCTTGGAAATAATAGAATCCTCATTCACATAATATGCTCTATTGATCTTCTTACCTTTGTTTGTTCTTCTTAGGTCTTTCCCAAAATCTCGAAGCATAATGACCAGTTCCTCCATAACTAACTATTTAGAGAGTGACTAACCTTCATACTTATCAGAGCCTTTCCTCATCCTTCTCACAAAGCTAGCTTTTACTTCATCAAGATTCTCTTCATCTGGATCATGAGATCTTGTAGCCTTCAAGCTAGTTTCTGATTTGGATCCTTTTCTCAAATTTGGTTTTATCATCTCATTAGATGTTAGAGTTTGTAATAACTAATCTTTAGTATTGTAATAAAAAAAATAGTGTTCCACCTTTTGGGAGGTGGATCATAACCTAGGTGTTTAGGGACCTAGGCCTATTTATTTCAAGTTTCATTCAAGGAAACCCTAGAGATCTCAATCCAAGGATGAAGTAGGAGAGAGAGGTCTAGTAATAGGGTTTCCTAGGGTCATATTAGAGATCAAATGAGGGTTCAACACTATGATAGGGCTTGGAAAGATAATAGATGAATTAATCATGTAAAGTACCATAAAAAATCTAGTAAATGACCAAGGAAATGAAAATAAAAAACAGAATGATAAACTAGGCATGAAAAGTGGTGTACCTAGAAGAAGGATGAGGTCAAAAGAAGCTCCAAAACCATTAAATATTATTTTTTAATGCCCACTAGGACTCATATTCTAGTATGGGTGATTTAGTCCTAGACTAGTATTTTTATTCCAAAACTAAAATCTAATAGTGTATGATCTAAAACAATGTAAATCTGGAAAATATGCTATATTGGGACTCATATGCCACAAGTGGTGTATCAATCCCACTCAACTTTTTCAGAGGGTTAATACCTGAATCTGCTCTCCTATTTCTACTATTCCTTCCACACTTCATTTTTGCATCTAAAATCCTAATTTGCAACATATAGGTGACTTTTACCTTGTGAAAACTTGATGAATTTCTTCAACCTTGAAACCTAATATTCAAAGGATCTTCAAGCTCCAAGGAAAATATATCTACAATCAAACATGTAGAGAGAAGGAAAAACTTTTAGATTGTTAGGTAATGGTGGTTTTCCATGGTCAAAGCTCAATTAGGTAATCAAACCAAATAATGAGATAATGAAACAAGAACATGAAACATGAACAATGATACCCTGAATGATGTCTTATAGATTAAAAAAATCTAACATGAAGTGGTCATGAAGGATGTATGTCTAGATCTTGAAATAAGTGTAGGAAAATGCTTAATCTTGCACCTTGAATAAAACATCACAATACTATCTCATTAACATGCTTGATGCTTGATGACCTTGATATGTTGATGCATCTTGAATTGCTGCAAAAAAAGATTAAAAAAATGACTTCAAATTATTTAAAGATGCTTTTGAATGCCCTTGAATTCTCTTGTGAATTCTTGTAAACTCTTTTAATCATAAATTTTTTATTACGAATGCTCTCTTGAAAGTATTAGGTAAAAATGAGTGAAATAACCTTGTATTTATACATATTTATGTTAAATTTCTTGAAATTACAACACTAGAAGCTGACATCAGATCTAGGAGGAAAAAATATCATCAATATTTTGAATTAAATTTGATTTTGGGACACATTAGACTCGTACGCCACAAGTGGCATATGAGTCCCATTAGAATTAACTATTGGACACACTTTTCAAATATGATTTGAATGATGTAAAATCTAAATCGAGGCCCAAAAACCTAGGTGGGACTCATATGCCCAAGGTGGTGTATGAGTCCTAGATCACTAAATCTAGGCCACACAACCTAAAAAATATTGAATTATGATTGGTTGTTGTTTATATCAGGAATATCCTTGAAAAAATGTATTAATTAAGGCTTGGGGATGCAAAATAGGGCCAAACAAGGCATAACTAATCCCAATTAATTAATAAAACCCTATATTAGTGTGAAAGTGTTAGGATACACTTTACAACACCATAAATAAGGCACCATTAAGTTCAGTTAATTTACAAGGACTTAAAATGTAATGTGAAGGTGCAAATTGTTGAAATATGGTAGCTTTGATCAGATATAGAAATAATGATCAATTTGATAATATGTGTGTGTATATATGTCAGTATATACTAACATATGTATACACACATATATATATTTAATTGTATATATTTTCTTGTTTCATATAGGATCTTGATCGAGCATCATTATTGGTGATCATTTCCAAATTGGATATTATTTATTTGTGCAAGATAAATATAGATCAAACTTGGTAAGCATTTATGTTTATTAAGAAAAAAATCCCAATTAGAGATCGGGTGTTTAGTTAAGATGAAAAGGGACAATTCATAAGACATCTCATGAATGGACATGCCTCCACTTTTTGGAGATATGTCCACTCATGGGATGTGTCTCTTCCATATATATTTAATGCAGATCTAATCCATAATAGGAGAAATTGAAATCAATAAATGTTCTTCTCTTATATACCGAATATCATTAAGGTAAATTCAAACTTGTGAAATCATGATCATTATTTTTCAATATTGATTTGGCATCAGTTAACATGGTATCAGAGCATAGGCTGGAAAAATATCTGATCAAATTCACAAAAAGAAATACTAGAGAAAATTTAGTCAAGAGCATCGTCTAATGGTTCACTCCATGGTTGCATAGCCTTTGACTCTCATCACACACCTTTAATCCTTCTCTACATATGTGACTAGAGTTTGAGGGATAGTCTCCCTTAAGGAAGTGATGATTGAGTGTTTTTAAGTCTCTTAATCGATTGACAATGGAGGTTTACTATCACCTTTGTTCAACAACCAAATTAGAGATTATAGAAGAGCGACAAGCATAGATGATGATTGAAGGAATAACCGCTTCTAATATCGATATCATGGGTTTTTCTTTTCTTTAATTGGGAGTTGTTTGTCTTAGAAAAAAGATAGGATTATATATTCAAGTTCAAATGTTAAAATCAATTATTGTAGATTTCAGACCTGCGAAGTGTATTTCTAATTGAATCCAAGCAGTCAACAAAAGCTTGGTTTGTAGAATATTTCTTCATTGCCATCATCCTCTAGATATCACAACTTCATGAAATCATGATATGATAGGAACATGTTATCCTCATCCATTATTTTCATCAGGAGAAGTTGATTGAAATTTTAATAATAGAAAGTCTATTGATGAGAATGCAAGAAAATCATTTGTTTTTATTTTCTACCAGTTCATTCATGTCAAAAGTCAATGCTAACTTCTAGGTAGAGTCTTATGCTCTGTTCGAGCTCTATTAACATATACAGGTGAAGATAGGATTTATATTCCTGTCAATTCCTTAATTAGGAATATTGTGAAGTCCTCCTAAATGGACTCATCCTCTTGGGTGGAAGCAACCAAAGAAGAATCGTTGATTTATTTGATTTTGTTCTTTTATTACACTCGATAATAGGTTGGGACATTTCCAACCCAATATTCAAATTTGCGTGAGCTCTTGTAGATACTTCCATTATGATTTTCCTGGAGTCACATTGGTTATCAGGTGTTCATCATTAGCTTATGTTGGAGCCATAGATAGATTGAGGCAATTGGTAGAGGATTTACTATCGGTTGTTGTGATGTGTTAGAATCATCATGCTCTAAGGAATCAGAGTAGATGCATATCTAAGGATATCATGTCAGTTCTTGGAGGTGAATTAATAGAAAATGGGTATCACTTGTCTCGTGCAAATCATAGTGGTAGCGATAGCAATCTGGCTGAGCCAACACTATGGCCAAAATATTTAGGTGTCTCCTTCTGTACAAAACTATCTACTCTCATCCTTCGGTGGCATAGAAAGTGGAATATGTTCTTGCAAATCCAGGTGAAGTTGGAACTAAGAAATATAGAAACCAAATTCTAAAAGGCCTCTAGAGTTGGATATTTTAAATTTCGTGTTCTCTCTTAACATCGATCTATGGAATGAGATTGTTTCAAGATCTCTAGAACTTTTTTTGCAAGATCTTTGTTTCAACATTGCAATCGAAGTCAAGAGTTTGCATTAAGTGCAACTATGATCGACATCACTATAAAGGGAAGAGAGATAACATATTGTGATCACTGATATCAGTCCCTCAATGTCTACATACATGATTCTAATTTTTTTGAGATAAGTATTTCCTTCTTTATATTTTTGAAATCTATAGTAAAACTTCAATTTTACATTGGTTATTTGGATCTTGTGTGATTAGTAAAGAGAGATTGTGTTTTCTCTGATTTTTTTCACTAACTTAAGATCCTTGAAGATTCAAAATATTCATTTTATTGCTATAACCTAAGATAGTGAACTTTGTATGATATTTCTTTGGTAGTTATGAACTATTAAGGAATCTCTTCTTAATGTGCATTAGGATGGACCAATATATTGCTTTCAAAAGAAGATGAGAATGGAGACACTGCATGTAGCCATGAGACTGAATGAATGGCTGAAGATATCTCTTCAAAGAGGAGGAATTAACCTTCAGAGGGAGTTCTATGATTCGTTGATAATAAGTAAGGGTTGCAGTGTTGATGCTAAATCCTTGAAGTACCTCTTCAGTAGATAAGATTAGGATTGATAAAGTTAGTGAACCTGGATTTAACATTGATAGCTCCACAAACCTATCCATAATAGAGTTATCTGGGATGAGGTTGAAGAGGACAACCTTGAATCTCTATAGAGGTGTGCATTTGAAACCATTTCTCTAAAGCATATGTCCTAGGAAATCTTGGACGATGAGGTCAGGAGGTTGATATAAGTGCTTGAAGATTTAGATGGAGCCTATTGAACCTAAAGAAGATGATCAAAAGAGTACCTCTGGATATTGTTTCAAGTTGAGGTCTACAATGATATCCTTGTGTAGTACGATGAAATCTTCTATGGCACTAAGTACAACAAAAGACAAATATATTACAAAATCTATGGGAGAAATAGTAGTATGGATCCAAAAATTTCTTGTGGGATTAATTGGTGAGCCCTTGAATCTTACTATTATCCACTATGGCAATCAGAGTTGTATTAAGCTTTTAGTGAATCTAGTATTCCAAGATAGATCAAAGCATATATAGATTCCTTACCTCTATGTGAGAGACATGGTAGAAAGGAATATGATCTAGTTGAATTATATTTGTACAAGCGATCAAAAAACACACATTCTCACCTAACCTCTCTCCTGAGTTAAAGTTGAACACTTCAAAAAGAAACTTGGTATGGTTGAAATGTAAGTTATTGTTGAGATTGAGACTCAATTTTTTTATTTTGTACTAATATATTTAAAATATGTTTAATGTATAAACTCTTTTGTCATGTGTGTGACTCCATGACTTTATGACCCCCCTTTTGTGTACACTATTGAAAGGTGATGATTTTTCTAATAATGAACACTTGTATTTGACATTGTAAGGTGATGGATATCATGTGACTTGATATCCATGGATATGTCATGATATTATCTCTTGGAAATTTTGATATATATCATGAGACTTGATATCAATTGAAGATTATTATGATCGTTATGAGATAATCATGGCAGATAAATGTATCCTTGGATATGCCATGATTTATTATGGTAGACATCATGAGACTTGATGTTAGTGCACATACCATAATGAAGATGTCTTATGAAGAATGTCATGTGACTTGACACCCTTAGAAGCATACCATATATTTTGATATCATGAGCAAGGTGATATCACTATACACTTGGTTAGTTTTATGTTCCCTAGTGAAGAGGGAGTGTTGAAATATGGTAGCTTCGGTAAGATATAGAAATGATGATCGATTTGATAATATGTGTGTGTATATATATGTTAGTATGTATCGACATTTGTATACACACATACATATTTAATTGTATATATTTTCATATTTCATATAGGATCCTGATCGAGCATCATTATCAATGATCATTTCCAGATTGGATATTATTTATTTGTGAAGATAAATACAGATCGAACTTGGTAGGCATTTATGTTTATTAAGAAAGAAACCCCGACTAGAGATCGAGTGTTTATTTAAGATGAAAAGGAATAATTCATAAGACATATCATGAATAGCCATGCCTCCACTTTGTAGAGACATGTCCTCTCATGGGATGTGTCTCTTCTTTATATATTTAATGTAGATACGATCCACAATAGGAGACATTGAAATCAATAAATGTTCTGCTCTTGTAGATCGAATACCATTAAGGTAAATTCAGACTTTTGAATTCATGATGACTATTTTCCAATATTTATTTGGCACCAGTTAACACAAATAAATACAATTAACAACATTAAATTAAGGAAAATTTAGGTCTATTTAGCTTCAAAGAGCCCTAAATCCAATGTGAATGTAGAAAATAGATTATAATACTAGATCAAGGTGACATTAGTTCCATTTTAATATTAATCATTCCCATATCAAGTAAATAAAGGGGATATTTTTTATGTTGCCACATTTATCCTCCACTTTAGTGAGAGGAGGAAATTACTTCAAATTGACACTAAATTAGACATTCAAGAGGTGTCTAAGTGTACTGATGCAAATGGTCTAGGATAAAAAAGATCAAGGAGAGGCTTAAAACCTTATAGTCCAAGATTTATGTTGAACTGACATAAGGACAAAAAAGACACACAAATAGTGTATGATATATAAAAACTAGACAAGATACACAATTACGTAATGCAAATAAAAGAAAGGAAAAATGAAAACAAGTAAAAAAATGAAATAGGTGGATCAATCCTTGACTGTTTCTCCAACATGATGTAGATCAAATCTAAGTTATTTTTCCAAAAAATGCATGCTTTCTCTGAGGCAACGAATCTTTGAGTTTTGTATTGAGTGACTAATACAAAAAGGGTTAGACACATACCCGCATTACTAGTATGTGATCACAACACACATGTGAGTGGCTATGGGAAATTCATGCCTAGTATCAACTTCTCATCCACCCATACCAAATTTTAACCTCTTGATAAATTTGAGAAAGTTCCACGCAACAATGAACTTCAAGATCCATGAAGCAAACAAACCTTCATATGCTTGAAAATCATGAACAAACAAGATGGCTCCACTGGAAAGAAAAGTGTACTATGCAAGGTGGCCATATAATAGTTATTTTAAAAGTGTAAGGTATGTTCAAAGGGATTTTTATTAGTTCATGTAAGGTCTATGTGCCTAATGTCTCCAAGAGAGGATAAGTTAAAGAAATATCATGCTCTCAAAGGGAATCAGTCCTAAAGACACCACCAAGAAAAGGACACATCATAAGAATAATCAAAATTGCATAGTAAAACATGAGTGTCTATGTAGGTACCCACTTTAAAGTGGTTTCTATCACCATTATTGTGAAAAAATGCTTTAAAGTAGAAGAAGACATGAGAGCTTATTCAGAAAGCCCTATTCCAAGTCATATGTTTTTGAATCAAACTACATCATGAATAAGTATGTCACATGCGAGCCAACTTAAGGCATGTTGTCCACATCCCAAGATAATAATGAGCCAAAAGAGACAACAACAAGTGACATACAAGGAAAAGGACACCTAACAGCTTGCCCCCACTTAGTGCATGATAAGGATGTAGCAAAATGAGAAAAGGAACTAGGTACCTCAACATAAGGAAGAGTACCACAATCCATAAGATGTTGAATTAGATTAGTCAAAGCCTTACATTCATTAGTAGAATAACCATGAACTCTATGATATGCAAAAAAATAACTCTTGTAGTAAAATTTATATCATTTTCTTGGAGGGAGAGATATCAAATAATCTTGGAGGATTCTTTTAAAGATACCCTCTTGATCACTGGTAGAAGATGTTCCTATATTTTGTGACAATGATATCTCTTTCTTAGTACAAGATGCCATACTTACACAAGACTCTTCAAATTACGAGATTTTGTTCTCTCTTTAAAAGGAGGATGTAAAAGATATTGAACTCGAATCATTAGTGTGATTAGGAGAAATCTACTAGTCTAAAAATGCAAAAAAAAAGAATGCAAGAGAAGTGAATAACACCTAACACCTCAAGATTGGGCTGCATTAAACACAAACAAAATAAAGAGAACAAAACAAATGATTATACCTTTATTCGTGTTGATCCTTGATTGGCCCTTGATAGTATTGTTGATGTGTGCTCCTTGGATGATAAAATTGGAATGATGGTGATTGCAGCATTAATGGAGGTAGGTGAATGCCATAATGGATGCTAGAATGTAAATGAAATTTCTAAGATGCTACGATAAATGGATAAGATGCTTGAATGGCTTGAGAGCATGAATGCCTAAAAATCACAAGTTATAATATTTAGCTCCTTTAATGAAGGTAGATGGCAGTATTTATAGAATAATTTGAATTCTCTAGAGGATTCAATGGTCAAGATTGAACCACCATGGACAAGATGGAGGGCTATGGTGAGTTGAGGATTCACAAGCCCTCACATATTACCATGTGGTGGGTGAAGTGTCCAAAGGAAAAGGTGATATGGCAAGGGTACAAGTGTCATGGAAAAGGCCATGTGGTCCCAAGGTACTTCCAAGTCCATTGGGATGGGAGATGATTTCCCAAAGAAGGTATTTCTTCGCCCCATATGGGGTTGAAAGTGACAAGTGAGGACTTTTAGAAAGTCCACTCTTGTCACCATGGGGATTGGAGATGGCCTTGGAGAAATAAAAGTGAATTTTTAATTCAAATTTTGGAAGAAACCAATGGGTAAGACAAGATTACCCCTAAAAGGGGTCCTTGTCTCATGGGTATGATGTGACCTTTGAGAGGTCATGGGAAGAAAAATGCATGGGGGGAATAAATGTGAATTTTTAATTCACATGGGGAAGAGGTCAACCCAAAAACGGTAAGTACCAAGAAGGTTGACCTAAGGACATGCTAGAAAAGGTAAGTGATTAGGTTTAGGATTGTGCGAAAAGGTGATTAGGCTAATTAATGGTGATTATAGGCAAGTGGATAGATATGGAGGATGTGACATTAATCCTAATTAAGGATATGCACATATTAATGAAGGATTGATTAAATTAACATAGATTAGTGAAAGGGTTATGGAGGATGGGACAAGGAGAGAAATAATGAATTAAAAATTGAAAAGGATCATTGACTAAATTAAATAAATTGATTCATTTATTTAATTTAGAGAGGAAATGGTAAAGGATGAAGTATTTATTTAAATAATTTTGGGAACCTTAGGGAAAAGGGATAATACTAATTAAATGTGTCATTTAATTAATATAGATGGATTAGACGAATAAATTATGGGATTATGACCATATGAAAGTGGTCAAATTTAGGTGTCTAAATTTTTCCCCTCTTCGAAATATTGTGAGAATACTAATGTTTCGAAGAAAAATAAATGTAGAGGATTCTATAGAGGAAGTGGCTAGAAAATGATCCCCTAGCATGAGAGAGGTTGCATGAGATGCTCAAATGCAGAGGAGTAAAAGGTCATGCCCCACTCATGAAGTAAAATTACTGGGGAGAAGGTTTGAATGGATTTCATAGGGTATTCCCCATCGAGAGGGCGATAGGGGAAGAAAAAGTGGCCCCAAAGGACTTCTTGATATGAATAAAAAAAGGGTACCATTGGAAAGAGCTTGAAAACCTAGGAAGAATGGCCTTTGAATGGAGTTAAATGGACACACAAGGTGCAAATGGTGGTCGCAAGAAGTTGGAGGATTAGTAGATGGAGAAAAAAGGTTAAATAAAGGAAAAAAATACGCTCTATTTTAAAAAGGTGAAAAGGAGAGAAGGGTTTTAAATAGGAATTTTAGAATTAATATTCCTCATTTGGAAAAAATTCAGTTGAGAGAGAGAGAGGAGAGGAGACAAAGGAGAAGGAGAGAGAATATGTCAGATGATTATGATGATGACATCATCCACCATGCAGACAAGGTGTAGAGCTTCTATGCCAAGTGTGTTGTCCCATGCCAGGTTAGCTTCAAAAACCCCTTTGTGATTTTAACATTTTTGGATGTATTTTTAAGTTTAATGCATTTTTCAAAACATGGGTTTTGGTTTCGGAGTAGGTTAGAAAAATGGGTAGGAGACATAAATAAATCTCATCGGGCAAGTGGGAAGAAATGTTCAAGATGGATAGGTATGAAAAACTAGATTAGGAAGAAAAAATAGGTAGTTAGAGGGAAAAAAGGTGGAGTTTGATCACAATAAGGACAACCATGCCCCAAGGAGGGGCGATTGTGCCCCTAGCAAGGTTGTCATTCTTGGTGAATAGGTGTTTGCAACCCTGGAGGGGTGGCCACACATGACGCATGGACAACCGTGCTTGAGAGGAACGACCCCACCCCATGCCCAGGTGGTGACACTCGAGAGGGGAGGCCCCACCCCAGGCATGAGCAACACAACCCCTCAAAGGGGCAACCCTACCCCGAAATGGGTGGCCATGCTCCAAAGGGGCTGCCGCACCTTGGAGGGGTGGTCCCACCCAAAAAGGGCAACTACGCCCCTGAGGGGAATTTGTGCCTAGGATGAGTGGTCACGCTCAGAAGGGGCGGCTATGCTACAAAGGGGTGGCTACACCCCAAAGGGGTGACCATTCCTAGAAGGGGCAACCACACTTGGGAATGGCGGCACCGCCCCAATCAGGGTGGCTACACCCGAAAGGGCGGCTCTACTAAGGGAAAAAAAGGAGAAAATGATGAAGTGAAAAAAAGGCTAAAGTGTTAACAAAAGAAGGGAACGATTTTAGAAAGATGTTTTGCAGGAGGCATGGGTTAGGAAATTTCAGGGAGAAGGGCACCCAAGGCTAGGAAATAAATAAAGGGAATGATATGGTGACTAACAGATTGTGTGGGTTGGTTACAGAGGTTCGTCAGCTTGTAGATGCATGAGAGGAGGTCATAGGTGTTGGTAGCAATACAACAAGCGATAATTGGAGTAGCGCATCGGTGTTTGGCTCAGGTAGGGTTGCTGCATATATTAGGATATCCATCCATCAGGGTGCATTGAGCGATGTTGGCAACCTTGATCAAGCATTGGGATTTAGTGATGTCGACATTCCATCTCCTAACAAGAGAGATGATAGTGACATTGGAGGACGTCTGGCAGATATTGAGATTTCCCATAGCAAGTTGTATGGTGAGTGACTTGAGATCAAAAGGAGAGGCATTGGATCATACCATATGGGTCTTGTTCAGGTGAGAGGACTTGTCGGTGGAGAAGAATGCATTAGACGTGGATAGATGTTTGGAGTTGAGAGTACCATCACTGTTGTTGTAACTTTGTGGGTTGATCAGTAGGATACTCATTACAGATAGGAGTGGGAGATTTTGTAGCCTTAACTACATGGACTTTATCTGACATATCATCGAGGGGAGGAATGGATAGTCTGCATGGGGTCCATGCGCCCTTGCAAAACTATACAGAGACATGCACATGATTTGTTATTGAGGATCACTCAACATGTGTCACATGACATTGTTGCAGGTGTGGGCTTGGGAGCATATCAATGTGGCCATACTAGATGTGGTGAGAGTGAGTCATGAGGATATGACATTGTCGATGGCCTGGTGGTATAGTATAGAGTATGATTGGGTTTTTTGGTATTGGAGGGCAAGAGATTTAGATAGGTGGAGGAGGTTTTCTGATGATCTAGAGGAGTATATAGTGTGGAGGCTGTATATGACATGAATCTTTAGGGGATGGGGGAAAGAGGGGGAAAGGCATAAGGGATAATTCATGACTTGATATTATATAGTTGGGAGAGAGCCACATACAATAGAATCACATAGGTGAAATTGGGTGATGAGGCAGTATGGGCTGGTACAAGATATTCCACGTGTCCCTGATATGTTCAAATGGATCACACAGGAGCGACCATGGTGTGATGCAATTTTAACAAAGTTTGCATGGGAGAACTGGGCAACACTAGTGTGAGAGCTAGAAGAGTACCCAGGGAGGACTGAGGGATTAGTAGATGCAAAGATCATAGTGAGATATGCAGAATGGTTTGCATGACACCGAGTTGCATAGATTACACTAGAGGTGCCAATTATGGGGGAATTGTTATTTGGATCAAAGGATGAGGCCAAAATAGCAAGAGGGAGTAGGAGATGACAAGGAGGTGGGGCCAGGGGAAGTGGAGGAGAGGGGTAGGGGCAGCCGAAGTAGGAGGAGAGTTTCCAGGGGCAGCTAGAGTAGGAGGAGATCAGTAGAGAGATCCCAAAGTAGGGATAGTAGGACGGTGGTGCAGGAGAGCGCCAGCAGTAGCCAGAGTAGAGCTAAAGGTAGAAAAAGCAACAAATTCATAGGAGAGAGGGTTAGGGGGAGATGAGGTTGGAGGATAGTGAAGGGTAGGCAGGAGGAGGAGGAGACGAAGGGCACGGGTTGAGCTCGAGGAGGAGAGACACGATGGAGAGGCGGTGGGGGCGGGGGATGAGGGAGGATGGAAGGATATGGATACATGGGTACGTGATATTTGTCCTTTGTTGATGATGCCACTAATAACAAAGGAGAGATTTTATATTGCAGAGTAGAGGTTGAGAGAGTCAGAGGCAATGAGGAGTAGACTAGAGGAGGAGGTGCATGTGTTGTGAGCCTAGCTAGTAGAGAGTGAGAGAGAGTGCAAGGTGGTGGCCAATGCATTTCCATGGCATGTGATGGAGATGCGGAGTGAGTGAGAGAGACTTTGGGTAGAGATAGAGGAGTTACGAGTAGAGGTGGGTAGACTATAGGCTAAGGAGACTCGATTAGAGGAAGAGGTGGCAAGGGAGTATGAGGTGGGAGAGTTGGTGAGATGGGAGAGGGACAAATTAGAGGCTATCGTGACTATATTGTAGGCATGGGGTCAGTGGGAGGTTTGGGGAGGAGTAGATCAGATATCAATAGAGGCCTTGGCAAAGGTAGAGAGGGACATGGAAGACCTAAGGAGGTAGGTGGAGGGATCACTGAGAGAGAGGAGGGAGTTGAGGCAGGAGTTGGATAGGTTTTGTGACAAGATGGAGGTGGTAGATGAGATAGTAGGAGATATGGGGTTGATGTAAGAGAGGGAGGAGATGATAATGGCATGAGTACAGGTGCAGGTTTTGTAGGGGGAGAGAGATGCATCCATAGCATAGGTATAGGTAGCATAGGGTGGTGAGCTAGGGGAGAGGGGTCAGGTACTACAGGCGCAATACAGGAAATGAGGAGGATAGGGACAAAGCCTTTGAGTAGGTGTCATGGATGGGATCAAAGATTGAGCAACTATGATTAGCACAGGGTGCTTGGGAATATGAGAGGAGATCCATCTATGCATACTGGGATAGGTATAGGATGGAATGAGACTTCTAGCTAAAAAAATATTGTAGATAAGGAGGATTACATGAAAGAGGCGAGCTACTACATGTGTTCCTATTATTCGATAGTTTTGGATCTAGCACAATGAGTACCTTTATATGTTTGGGCATTGCCACAGATCCTAGCGCCATCCTAGTTAGTAGGGACACACACCTGAGGGAGACACCACCACACATAAAAATAGTGCCAAAGTCTCCACAGAGATTAGATGTAGGTAG
This sequence comes from Sequoiadendron giganteum, assembly GCA_007115665.2. NCBI lineage: Eukaryota > Viridiplantae > Streptophyta > Pinopsida > Cupressales > Cupressaceae > Sequoiadendron > Sequoiadendron giganteum. The sequence continues at coordinate 729,237,091 of CM021101.1, forward strand.
TTCATGGTTTGTAGGATCAAAGGGATAGGATCCTAGGTTTTGATAGGTATGAGATGGGACACAGTACCGAGCAACATAGATCGAAGTAGAGCCCTATACTCATACTTTATTTTTGATAGCAGATGAGGGATATGTTTTTTGATGTATACGATGGACATTATTATGGAATTCATGATGGATATTGTATTATTTGTGATTATTGATATGATATGCGAGAACCCTTATTGATACTATGTGATGGATGATTTATTTATGCTCACGTGTATGTCTATAGTTTTATGATGGACAATGTGATGGATTTATGTTTATGCCTATGGGGATGTATAATGACTATGTTGATGCCTAACGTTTATGATGTAGGATGTGTTAGATGATTTCTATTATTATTGCTTATGTGATATTCATGATGGCTAACAATGATGATGCAGGATGTGATTGATGATTTGTGCCTATTTTGATGTGGGTGATTTATTATGATATTCATGATGGTGAATGTTTATGATGGATGTGGTAATAAACCTACTAATAAATGAATTTTAAGATGCATAGAAAAATTAATGAAAATTACCCTACACAACTTAAAATGATTATGCAATTTAATGAACCTTGAATGAGAATGCTGCAATGTGATCCTAGATTCAAATAAAGGCCTGCATGATGAGGGAAGTGAAGAAGGTGATGGGTTTGTGACTGCACCTATCAAGAACCAGAGGACTCTGGAGAATAAGGGAGGTGGAGGGAATCACCATTTGCATAATCCAAAACCTAAGTTAGGGGAAAGGAAGGGATGAAGGATTCATTAATGTAACAAAGGAGAAAATGAAATGCAATCCTAATGCAAGTTACCTTCTTTGGAGAACTGATTTTTACTATAGCATAAGACACCCGTTACCATGGTATATAGACCAAGATGGATTACTGTCTAGTGCATAAACAAGAACAATAAACAAGAAGGCTATCCCAATACCCCAAAGTCATGAAGACCTCGTTCGAGCCAGGTATTCAGATAACCACAAGAACAAAAGGATCTTGCAATGTAATGCAAGACTTCATGGGTCTTGGTGGGTACTACGTGGAACAACTAGGAAAAAAACAAACAAAATAAAAAAATCAAGATATGCCCCTATGTAAACTAGTCAAAACACACCATAATATACGAGATTATGGCAGCCTTGACGAGTGATGATAGGGAGCTCAAATGATAAACAAAAACCGAAAGCATAAAAAACATTGTAATCAATTTCAAAAAATCCTTAACTATAGGATCAAGATGATGGATGGGGTTGATGTGGTCTGTTAGGAAGGATACATCCAGTTGAGACCAAAGATGGATGCTAAACAAAAATATTGAAAATGACGCAGGATATTCAAAAACTAATTAAATCCTGTGACACAAATGGATCTTTTTTGTGAGGTATCAATGAGATAAGGACATACCTTGACAACAAGACACAAGACAGACTCACCCTAAAGACTTAGGGGCTTGGGGGTTGATCAAAGATAAGCCCTGCCTATGTGAAAGCACAAAGCCCTCATAGTTTAGGAAAAAACCATGATAAAAGCAAAAAGAGGACGATGAAGTTAGATGATGGAAGACAATGGTCAAATAGACTGGCCACAAAAAATAAAGAAAAGCAAGAAAAAGGCCCATGGATGGATCAAAGATTGATCTTTCCTATGTGCAAGTGCAGGGCAATGTAGTTCAAAAAGGAAGAAATACCAATGATGAATAAGATTGGAAAGTGGACAATGGTGATAGATTATGAAGGACAAAGTGCCCTGGAGACGGATCGAATGATCAACCTTGCCTACATGAAAGAGAATGGGCAACGTAGTTCGCTAATGATAGACATATGAAAAAGAAAAAAAATAGCCCTGAGGGAAAATTAACTAATTGGCCTTGCCTATGTGAAAGTTCAGGGGCAACATAGTTTGCCAAAGATGAAATAGGAGCTAGATGGAGACAAACACGATGAATGAGCCTAGATGGAGATGACCAAAGCGACGAGGTGAAAAAAGCTCAAATTAGGATGAAAGCTCAGGATGACAAATAGCAAATGAAGTGCATCTAATGCTCAACCAAAATATACCAAGTGATCGTATGATGGAAGCGAATGGGAGGATATGGTCACTAAGATGATAAGGATATTGAGATCTAGATGGATAAATCATAAAGCAAAAAGGATGTGAGGTAGTTAATGATTAATCCTTATATGAAAGGCACATGTTGCTAGGTTTTTACCAATTGTACATATCCAAGGTGCCATGTAGGGGTGGTTTTCACTATAGGATGAATTATTTCTTTTTACTATTTTTTTCATTTTTCTTATTTTTTCATTTTTTTTGTATTTTGACAATTTTTTAACCTTTTTTTGTATTTTTTGAGAGTTTACTAGGAAGGATAGCTTGGCTGACCTAAGTATAGAATTTCTTAAGATGCATGATGTTGATGGGTTCTTGTAGGGGCTCTCCTTTAGGTGTGGATAGCCTGCATGATCTAAAAAAATATTTTTTGGTGACGACATAAGGGCCTAACCAATTAGCTTCAAACTTACTCTTATCTCGATCTTTGTTGATTCTATTGATTTTCTTTGAGGACTAAGTTGCCAACATTGAATTGACGAGGGAATAAATTATTATCTTAGCTTATCTTGAGCTGATGTTGATAGGATTGTAGATGGTTGCAGGATTTAAATTTTTTTTCATCCACTAGTTCCAACTGAGCAAGTTGTGCGATTTGGGTGTCTTTGTTAGTGGTCAGATTCTTCAGAGATATTCATAGTGAGGGGATTTCAACTTCGATCAACAAGATTGCCTTGATTCCATAGACAAGGAAATATGGAGTAGCATCAATGGGGGTGCGGATGGATGTAAGGTAGGCCCAAAGGGTAGGATTGAGGTGGAGGTTCCAATCTTGACCAGTGTTGTTAATCATCTTCTTAATGATTTTTATCAATGTTTTGTTGGTTTCCTCTACTTGACCATTACCCTAGGGGTAATAGGGGGTAGACCAATGATGTTAGATATGATAAGTCTCATAGGGGAATTTCATGCACTTATTTTTTTATGGATTTCCATTGTCAGTGATGATGGTGGAGGGAATTTCATACCTACAAAGGATATGGTAGGGGATGAACTTAGATATCTGAACACCGATGATTTGAGTGAATGGTATGGCTTCCACCCACTTGGTAAAGTATTCAATGGCTATGATGATTAAGATGTGACCATCGGAGGATGGAGAGTAGATCTTTCCAACCAAGTCAAAACGACCATGGTGTCGTGATAGGTTGTAACTCTTGTGCCAAAGCGTGAATTAAATATGCATGCTATAGATAGGGAAGACACCCTTTTTTGAACTCATAGGAGTCATACTCCATAGTAGGACAATAATATCCTACATGGAGAATTCTCTTGGCCAAGGCCATACCATTAGAATGGGCCCCAAAAATACCACTATATACTTCTGCTAATGCAATGTGGACTTTGGTCTCGTTTAAACACTGGAGGAGGGTTCCATCATACCTATGTCGATAAAGCATATCATCAATGATGGTGTAGCGAGCTATGCGTTGGATAAAATATTTACATTGGTTTCTTGTGAGGTCAGATGGTAGGGTGTTGACACAAAGATAAGTGTAAATGTCTTGGTATCAAGGGGATTTGGGACCTACAATGTCACATACCATTTCGCTCTCAGGGATGCCATAGGCAGGGATTAATATTTGTTCTACAAGGAACTCACATTCGGTATGATCTCTGGGCATGTCCAGGAGGGAACCAATGGTGGTCATAGAATCAACTGCTTTATTATGTATCCTAGGGATTTAGTCAACCTGGATGGATGAGAAATATTTCTTGAAGTCATCCAACATGCATTTGTAGGGTAACAACTTGTCATATTTTGTGAGTAATTCATCATTAACTTGCTTGATCACCAGTTGGGAGTTACCAAAGAGAGGAAAGTGTGAGATACATGACTGAATGACAATCTTAAGGCCTATGAGGAGAGATTCATACTCACCAATATTTTTGGTGCAAGGAAAACAAAGTCTTAATGATTTGGGTATGTATTCACCTTGGGGGGTGACAAGAAAGATGCCTACTCCTAACTCGTTGTTAGTGTGGGATCCACCAAAATATAATTTCCATGTGGTGGCTTCTGAAACTGAAAATACCCCTTCATCTAGAAACTATGTCTCTAAAGGACAGCCATCGACCAATGGAGCATCTACTAATTGATCTACAATGACTTGTGCTTTTATTTCTTTGTGATTCATGTATTCAATATCAAATTCACTTAGTAGCATTACCCAGTTAGCCATGCGGCTAGTTAGTGTTGTTCTAGATAGCAGGTATTTAAGCGGATCAACCTCAGAGATAAGCTTGAATGGATGGGTGATCATGTAGTGTCGGAGTTTTTGTGAACTGAAGACTACAGTGAGGCAAGCCTTCTCTATTGGGGAATAGTTGAGCTCATAACCTACTAAGGTCCGACTAATGTAGTAAATGGATCTTTCTTTGGATGAATCATCATGTGCCAATAATACCCCCAATGCCATAAAATTAGGTGAAATATAAAGGAGGAGGGGTTTTCCTATCTGGGATAGGTGGCATGGAAGTATTCCTTGATCTGGTCAAAACCAAGCTGACGTTGAGGGATCCTTTAAATGCAGTGTCTTTCTTTAGGAGGTGCGTGAATGACTAAAACTTGTCGGCTAGTTGAGAAATGAACCTTTAGATGGATTGGAGCTTACCTTGCAGGCTTCTTAGTTGTTTCATATTGCAAGGTGGAGGAATTTCCTTGATAGCCTTGACCTTAGTAAGATCGACCTCTATTCCTCTATGGGAGACAATTAACCCTAAGAGCTTTCCAATTGTGACACCAAAGACACATTTCTTTAGATTAAGGCATAGCTTGTACTGTTCCAAATGTTCAAAGATCTTCTTGAGGATATCAGGATGTTCAACCCTTGTTCTTGATTTTCCTAATAGGTCATCAACATAGTCTTCCATTAGTATGTAAATGAGGTCATGGAAGATGACTGTCATGGCATGTTGGTATGTTGCCCCCACATTCTTGAGTACAAAAGGCATGCCATTATAGAAAAATGTACCCCAAGTTGTTGTAAAGGTAGTCTTATGTTGATCCTTAGAGGCAATATTAATCTAATTTTAGCTACAAAAACCATCCATGAGGGACAACATCTCATGTCCTATGATGAGATTGACCAACATATCAGGGTGATCCCACAAAGTTGGTTTACAATTTTTAGGAGATTCTCATTTTTGTTGAAATCACATATTTTTAGAAAATATAATGATTTAAGCCTTAAAAATTTATATTTTAAGGATTCCAATTGAAGAGGGTTTGATCAAAGAACCTTAGATCAAACCCCCTTAGATAGAGAACCCCTAGTTTTAATCCATACCTACATTGGAGTCTTCTTTACACCTATCAAAATACCGATAAAAATTTACTTTTGATTTACCTTTTGGGGAATCAAATGAATTCATTTAAAATTTATTTCAAATGATCATGGTAGTCTTGAAAATGAGTTATCCAATGTGTATACACCTAAAAATGGTCTGGAGCATCCAATTAATTAAATACGAATTATTTAATTAATTATCCTAATTTCCTCTACTATCAAATAAATAGAAATATTTATTTTATATAGTTCATATTCACATTCTTCATAATTTCTTCTAAATCTCGTCTTAATTAAATAAACAAAAATAAATACTTTGTTCGATTTAATTATCAAATCCCTATTTCAATCTATCACATCATTTCTAAATTAAAAAAATAAAGATCAAATTACTTTATTGATTAATTACCATTATTCTTCTATTTTAATTTAATAAACAACTATCCTATAGTTCATTTTATTAAATTATTTATCTCTCCTTTGTTAATTCAAATAAATCAAAATATTTGAATTGTTGCATAAGGAATATTCCAATCTATATTCTCTGAAAAATGAATTAGATTTCCTATGTCTAATCTATGTCTAAAATATGTCAAATTAATTGATTGAAACTTCACGGGAAGTTTTGGAGACAAATTGGAGACAAATTTGGAATTTGATCTCTCAATCCTCCTCCATCAATTCTTCCTCTTCTCTTGCCTGGTGTTTTCATGGGTAGAGACAACCTCCCTCTTTCTCTCAATCTCCTCCATCTCTCACCATTCAATTCTCCAGATTGAATCGAAGCCTTTCAAAGCTTTCCCTATGCATTTCTATAGCTAAGAAATCTATAAATACAACCTCATTCAACCAAGAAAGGATCCAGATAATCAAGCTTTTGCACTCTTACTCTGCAGGAATCCAGACATCAAGTATCAAGCATCAACATTCAAGCAATTCAACAATCAAGCTTCACATCAATGGCTGCCTCTTGTAGCTGCAATTATCTGTTTCATACATGCTAATTTACATTGTTATAATCTAGTATTGCATTTTAGTATCATCTCGTTCTTTAGATAGTCATTTTAACAATCATAATGCTTAACAATCTGAGAGCGATTTTTATTTAATAAATCTTTGGAGATAGAGAGCAATAGGACGCTTTCAATTGATTACTTTGTTGAATTGATTCAATTAGTTTAATAATTGATATAATGTAGTATTAAGAAGTGTTTTAGATCTTATTCACATATTCACACTTACAATTTAGCACCCACCGTGGGGCCCTAACCCCAATTTTATCAAAATTTTTATTTTTCTGAAAAGTGTCATGCAGGTTCTTGGCGTGTTTTTATTATAGCGCTTCTGTTAAAAGTTTTAGTGCTTTTGGTTTCTGTTTTAGCGCTTTCGATTTTTAGTGCTTCTAGTCACTATTTTGGCGCTTCTGGTTCATATTTCAGTGCTTCCAATTTTTAGCGCTTCCAGTCACTGTTTCAGCGCTTTCGGTCCATATTTCAGCACTTTCAGTAATTTAGCGCTTCCATGCCAAAATTTGGCGCTTCAGGTTCCTGTTTCGGTGCTTCCGAGAAATAGCGCATCAGGTAACTATTTTAGCGTTTCAGTGTAATATTCTAGCGCTTTTGTAAAATTCAGTCTGGATCCGATGCATCTGGGGCTAGATTTTTATTTTTTTTCAAAGTTGGAATAAAATTGATCAATCTAGGATAGTCACTTCAATTTTTTCTAAAATTGATCAATCTAGGATAGTCATTTCAAAGTTGGAATAAAATTGATCAATCTAGGATAGTCACTTTCTTATTTTTCTTAAAGAAAATATATCAATCCTAGGATAGTCACCGCATTTTTACAGTAGAAGTTAAAAAGAACATCATGATTTTTGTGAAGCAACACCTTCACATAGATTAGAAAATTTATTTTTGGGATTTTAAAACAGGACAAACTTATATGTTGTGCTTGTGGTGATTAGGCTTATGCTCTCCCCTTGACTAGGTGACCAAAGTGCCAGATTAACTTTTATTTCATGTCATTTACGCTTTATTAAATCCTTTAGCAGGCCTACCGTAGTGGGAAAAAGTACTCACCCTATGGGAATAACCTAAGTGGGAACAACCAAAGCCAGGTTATCAAACCCACTATAATAAAAATGCAAGTTGTTAATGAAAGTCCAACTTGATGGTAGTAGGCAAGATAACCATCCCCAAAATCTTTGTTCTAAATATTGGGAGGTCTCCTGAGGGAGTTTATCTATTTGCCACACCAAACAGAACCCTATCTATGAACCATAGAGTAGTTTCTCACCGAGTCAGTATCTATACATTTTCATACTCACGGTGCAAGGGGAGGGAAGAATCTGCCCCCAAGACACTCACCATATAATTACCAAGGACCACTTGCTCAAGGGATTCAGTATCCACTTCCATCACTTTGAGTGCGCACCTGGCAACGACAAAAACACGGGTGCCCTCTAGGGGGTGACACGGCTGTGTGAGTCAATGTAATTGCAAGATGTGGGCTATGAGTATAATGATGACCTACTTGTCCTTAAGTGTGAGTCTGTTTGATTTGTATACAATTGTTAAAACAACTGTTCAAAATCAATAAAGATCATTCATGATTTTTGAATATACACAATCTTTTCAGTTTTAAAACACTTATCCAAAATTGCTTGCCATGTTTTCACAAATTTATTTAAATTAGATTAAAGATCATCCTGAAAATGTCAAGTCAAAACAAATCAGGAAATCCATGCTGCGAAAGTGGAACTCCACCACGTTTGTCAAGAAAAAAATCAAAGTTACAAGGCCCAAACAACCTCTCGATTATAAAAATAAATTGAGAAGACAACGTTTTCTATATCAAAATCAGAAATTCTTTTTACAACATAGAACATCCATTCACCATTATCATGATTTTGCTAGGGGTCACTCTTTAGACTACGCGGTAGAATCGCTCTATTCACGAGCCTTCTTTCAAAGAAGAGCTCTCACACAATTCCACAATCCTAGTCAACAGATTCATCCTTCATATCTTCCGCAGTCTCTAATACAGTATGCCACAAGGCCAAACCAGATTCTACAATAGAGAAAATTGACCTTCTGATTTAAGCATTCTGGAAACCTGTTTAAGTGCTTCTGGTCACTGTTTTAGCACTTCTGGGAAATAGCGCTTTTTAGGCACTGTTTCAGCGCTTACAATCTGTATTTCAGATCTTTCGGTAAAATAACGCTTTTATTAAATATTTCAGTGCTTAGGGTCTTTTTTTCAGTGCTTTCAATATAATAGCACTTTCATCAATTTCTATAGTGCTTCCAGGCACTGTTTTAGTGCTTCTTGTCAATTAGCACTTTGGTCACTTATTTCAGTGCTTCTAGTCTTTGTTCCAGCGGTTCCAAGAAATAGCGCTTCTGGTATCTGTTTTAGCGCTTTTAAAATAGAGAGTTCAAGATTTTCACGAGTCCATCAGTCTGTCATTTTATCCACAATTTTCATTAGAATAAAATTTCTTCTATTAGAATCATTGTCTAGGAATCAAAGTCAGAAAGGTTTATACAAATTTCCAACTTATCTACTGAAACAAGATCTTGCAAATCACAAGTTTCGAAATCAACTACACAATCAATTACTATACTAAAGTTTCTTTATCAGGATACTATCATCCTTCATCACAGAACAAAGTATAGAAATTAACTTTTTTAAATATTGTCTCATCAATAAGATAAGTCATCTTATTCGAATTTATTTAAAAAGGTTCAAATTGACACTATCCTACACATAAGATCAACATTTCAGAAGAAAGGGAAAAAAATTGTATGCCAATCTTAACTAGGTCCCAAAAAAAGAGATTCTTAGAACAAGAAATTTTAAAATCACAAGAAATGGCAAAGGAAAATCCTTGGAATAATCTGAACTGAAATGATAAAAATGAAATAACTCTAGAGGACATCCAAGCGGCTCAACAAGATCCCAAGTTTCACATATTTATGGAGAAAATTCTAGAACAAGACATGGAAAAATATCTTTTAATGTTAGCTGAATCAGGGGAAAAACTTCCAAAAGATTTTGATGTAAACCATTTGAAAGAAACACCAAAAATGAATGAGACTGAGATACCACAACCTACACCAACAATAGATCTGGTTGCCGCTTTAACATCTCAAATGCAACTATTACAATAGAAAATACAAGATATGATGCAAGGGACTACCAAGAGATATGCAATACAGGACATTTGTCCTTATCCCTTCGACGTAATGGTCGGCTTGATACCTTTTCCAAGACATTGTGAGATCCTGAAATACGATAAGTATAATGGAAGAATGGATCCAATTGATCACATTAGAGAATTCAAAATGATGATTCTTGAGTTTGCACAAGAAGATATATATTTAATGCGACTATTCCCAAGGAGTTTGGGAGGATCATGTATGCAATGGTTTTTGAAGTTGAAACCAGGTATTAGAACTTTTGAGGAACTCGTTAATAGATTTATCTCTCAATACTCATTCAACATCCAACATGATGTGACAATCAAAGACCTTTAGAATCTCAAAAAAAACAAGGGAGAAACATTCTTGTCTTTCCTCCAAAGATGGCGATGCTTGTTTGCTAGATATCCAAGATCCATTCCTGAAGAGGAAAAGATGGAGTTGTTTATTGAAAACTTGATGGAAGAAATGAGTTATAGATTAGAACTACAATGTCCTCCAACATTTGAAAAAGTGATCGAAAATGGTCTTAAAATTGAAGAGGCTTTAGTCAAGAGAGGAGTTATCAAACATTTTAATGATAAAAAAAACAACACAAGTAACTCCTCAAATGAATACTCAAGCGGTGAGAAACTGAAATTCTGGCAAAAGATTCGCAACACAACTATCAATGAAACAACAAATGATCCCCGAAACATCAAACCGGTTTTCAATTTGGCCGCATCCACATCAAAAAATCGGAACAATGACCAAAATGTCAAGTCAAATACCATACAAAACAATGAGATCATAGAAACCCAGTCATATCAAAAACCATCAAATTGACGAAGATTCACACCTTTAGGTCAATCAATGGAATCATCAATGAAAGAACTAGTCACCAGAGGCCTTCTCACGGCACAAGAAGCTAGGTTCTGGGACCCAAAAGTCAAACCATCATGGTGGAATGACGCTGATTACTGTAATTATCATAACAACAAGGGTCACAAAACCAATGACTGTATGGAATTGAAACATGCAGTGCAAGATTTGGTGGACAGCAACAAAGTGTATGTGGAAGGACCTCAAAATAACAATGATGATTTGGCCTTCAAAGATCCTTTGCCCAATTATGACAAAGGTGCATCATCTTCAAATAGCAAAGTAAAGCACGCTAATCATGTCTATGACACAACAATCCTATGTCTATCTAAAGTCAAACATGATCATGCAGTTAATGATAACATTGTTGATAACAAAACCAACACCATTACCTCTTTGGATTTACTCCCAAGCACGTAAAGCTCTAATAATCAGATAAATGTCTTAAAAATCAGAGAAAATCAAGAACATCAACCCGCCAATGTGCTAACTAGGGGACAATCAAAAGTAATGTTAAAAGGAATTCTCTCCACACATGCAGTTCCACCTCCATCACATTATGATGTTATCAATCAAATGCAAAACACCCCCCGAGAAAATCAAGAACATCAACTGGCAAATGTCATGACTAGGGGGCAAGCCAAGGTAATATTAAAAGGAGTGGTATCTCAACGTGTGGTTACACCTCAATCTCATTATAATATTATTGATCAATTGCAAAATATCCATGCACAAATATCAATATTGGAGCTTCTTAAGTTATCACCATCACATAAGGAAGTTCTTGAACAAGCATTAGTTGCCACAACCATGCCAAAGAATCTGGATGTTTGTCAATTCCAAGCTATGGTGGGACACCTAACTACCCTGCATTGTCTATCATTCTCTGAATAGGATGATGTCTCATTAAATCATCCGCATAACACCACATTTCATATTGAAGTATGTATCCATAATCATCGTGTTAAGAGAGTTCTAATAGATGGGGGAGTTGGTCTGAACATTTGCACCCTCAAATTAATCCATGCACTAGGATATTCCGATGACGCTATTGATGCTCGGAGGAAAATGACCATCAAAGCATATGATGAGGAGGAAAGATCATCCCAAGGTTTAATTGTATTACCCATTCAAGTGGGACCCATGATCAAGCATATAGCATTTCAAGTGTTGGAAAGAGATTTAACATACAACATACTCTTAGGATGACCCTGGATTCATGAAATGCAGGCCGTACCTTCTACATACCATCAATGCCTACAGTTTCTAGTAAATGGACAAGAGGTAACGATAGCTGTTGATTATAGTCATCCACAACATTGTGAAACATTGAGAGTATCTCAAGACACCTTTGTCCCTCACAATAGGGAAGCATCAAGTTCATCATCATCCAAGAATGAGCAAAGTCCAAACATCACTACCAAGTGGGTACAAAAGAAAGGTAAAGAAAAGGAAACAAGTCATGTTGAAACAAACATTCCAGGTACACAAACTTCTCTATCAGACAACTTTCAGAAGCAAGTTCAGTTGATAGATAAAGGAATGGGACAGTACTCAATGGAGAAATCGCTTAACTTATCACAGTTAATGCCATCTCCTAGGAAATATGGTCAACCATCAATGATCAAACCTCTGACATCTTTACCTAGCACAGCTCTTCAAAATACATTTGTAAAATACGAAACTATAGCAGAAGAAACAGACAATAAAGCAATCCTGGATTGGCTTTACAAGGATGAAGAAACATCAACATCTGAGATCGGTATCAAAAATGTTAACATCAACACAGACAAGTATGGAAAAGGAAAGGCTATTTTGGAAAAGATGGGTTATGAAGGACAAGGGCCTGTGGGATTAAGAAAAGAGGGAATCTCAGAACCTATCACACCTCTCACTCTCCACACAAAAGAAAAACCAGGACTAGGATACTCTGAAGAAGAGAAGCAGGAGCTAACAAAGACAGCTATGGAAAATATCCTTCATTTTAGAGATGGTTCTGAAACAGACTCAAATGAATATGAGTGGACCTTACCTTGTGATTTACTTGTCATTGATATTCCAGTCAATGTGATTCAAAAATATACACCTACATGTGAGGAGGGCCAAGGCTCTGGGTCTATACCATTCGTTGAGGGATCACTAAATATCGATGACTCTAGTGAGGACGAACAAAATTTGAGTGAACTAGATAACTTCGAAGAGGGTACCATCATGGATCTCGATATCCCGAATGAAAATTATGATGATGTTGCTTTCCTCACCCTTACTTCCATTGACCAAAATCAATCCAATGATACCATGCCATTAATCCATCCAGAACTTATTGATTGGGAACCTATCGAACCTTTGACTGTACCAAAATTTGCAAATGATGATGCCATCGTGCATTTCCTATGTCATAATGAACCTGATACAAGTTTTCTCTATACTACTCATAATAGTATGACTCAGAAGGAGGGTGTCAAATCTTTCAGTTGCAAAATTGACAACAGGGAAAATAGATCTAATGGTGAAAACCATTCTATGGCAGCATTAGATCTAGAAAATGTAAAAATAAAGAACGCATCCAACAGTGAAAACCTTTCTGAGGCACTAAAGGATGGAAGATTTGACACTCTCCCAAAACACTATCATGAGCGATCATTAGTTCTGGTCGAACCTACACAATCAATGGACATTGGCACAGAAGAGAAGGCAAAAATCCTACATCTGGTAGAATCCATGACAGAACAAGAAAGACCGGCATTCATCCACTTCTTCAAAGCAAGAAGCATCAACTTTGCTTGGTCATATTCTGATATTCCAGGTTTGGATCCCAATATGCTTATGCATCATTTGTCTTTGCCAGTAAGAATCAAGCCTATTAAACAAAAATTAAGAAAAATGCATCCCCACATTGCATTAATGGTCAAAACAGAGCTAAAGAAATTACTGGATGCTGGATTCATACGATCTATAGATTATGCTGAATGGATATCAAATCTTGTGCCTGTTTCCAAGCCGGACAATAGAATCAGAATCTGCATAGATTTCAGGGACCTCAATAAAGCATTCCCGAAGGATGATTTCCCACTTCCAAATATAGACACCATTGTGGACTTGACGGCAGGGTATGCCCTGTTATCAATCATGGATAGTTTCTCTGGGTACAATCAAATAAGAATAGCTCTAGAAGATCAAGAAAAGATGGCTTTTACATGTCCATGAGGAACCTTCTGCTAGAACGTCATGCCATTTGGTTTAAAGAATGCAGGAGCAACTTATCAAAGAGCAATGCCAACAATATTCCATGATATGATGCACACCTTTATGGAAGATTATGTTGATGAAATCTTAGCAAAATCTACTACTAGGGAAGGACATCTACATATCCTAGATAAAATCTTCACGTGGATGGAAAAATTTAATGTCAGGTTAAACCCTAAAAAATGTGTCTTTGGGGTTACATCAGCAAAGCTGCTAGGGTAAATTGTCTCAGAAAAGGGCATTGAAGTGGATCCGGCAAAAGACAAAGCTATAATGGAGATGCCACCTCCTAGAAACATCAGCCAACTCCGATCACTACAAGGATGGCTTCAATCAATCAGAAGATTCATCTCCCAGCTAGCAGATAGAAGTCATCCTTTCAATCATCTATTGCATAAACACATAGTTTTCATGTGGAATGAGAAGTGTGAAGCAACATTCAATCAGATCAAACAATATCTATTGTCACCACCAGTTCTCATGCCACCAACAGAAGAAAGACCCCTCATATTGTATATTGCTACAACTGATATCTCATTGGGGGCACTCTTAGCACAAGAGGATAATAAAGGAAAAGAGCATGCCATCTACTACATCAATAGAACTTTAAATGGCTATGAAATAAATTATACATTCATAGAAAAGTCTTGCTTAGAAGTGGTGTTTGCTACTCAAAAGTTGAGACACTACATGATGGCTCATACAATCAGGTTAATTGCAAAGATTGATCCTTTGAAGTATCTACTAAGTAAAGCTACCTTAATAGGTAGATTGGCAAAATGGGTTATGCTCCTAAGTGAATTTGACATTCAATATGTTGAAAGAAAGGCAATCAAGGGATAAATAATCACTGAACAGCTAGCTGAAGCTCCTCTACCAGATGATCACCCAATGACAATGGAATTTCCACATGCAGACATTATGACAGCTATGCCTCAACAATGGATTCTCTATTTTGATGGATCATGTACACAACACAGATCAAGAGCAGGAATCTTGTTCATCTCCCCCCATGGACACACAATTACGAAGTCATATAGACTCATGTTTCAATGTACAAATAATGTGGCAAAATATGAAGCATTGATTATTGGGGTCAACACGGCTATTCAATGGAAAATCAGGGACTTACAGGTGTATGATGAATATCAAACCAAAGATGAAAAGTTGATGCCATACAAACAACAAATAGATTATCTAAAACAGTCTTTTGAAAATATCAAGTTTGATCAGATTCCAAGAGCAAAGAATAAAGCTATAGATGCCATGGCTACGATTGCTTCATTACTACAATTACCTGAGAAGCATGTTTGTTATGAGTTTATGGTAGAACAAGTATCATGTCCTTCCCATTATCAATCGGAATCCGCTACCATATGCCATATAGAAACCATTGAACCCTCTATCTATGAAAAAACCTATGCTTACCTAAAAGATGATATTCTTCCTCCATATCTTTCCAGGAACCAAAAACGGAACTTTATCTACCAATCCACCTGACATACATTAATCACAAATATCCTTTATCATTGAGGTCTTGATGGTACCCTACTTTGATGTCTAGAATGCAATGAATCTGAATCGGCCTTACGAGAAGTTCACGAGGGTATTTGTGGTACTCACTCGAGTGGAATGACTCTAGCTAAGAAACTCCTTCGTTTAGGTTATTATTGGCCGTGCATGTAAAAAGAATCATATCAATTTGTAAAGAAATGTCACAAATGTCAAGTTCACAACAATCTGGTTCACGCACCAGCACAAGAACTGCATCCCTTTACAACAACATGGCCTTTTTGTCAATGGGGCTTAGATCTAGTAGGGAAAATCAATCCATCATCATCTAATGGACACAAGTTCATTATTATAGCTATAGAATATTTCATGAAATGGATTGAGGCAGTACCTCTCATTACCATCACTGGGAAACAAATTTCCTCTTTCATCTTGAACTACATAATATGTCGGTATGGTATCCCTCAATCCATTATCACTGATAATGGATGACCTTTCAAAAATCAAGATGTCCAAGAGCTATGTGATAAGTTCTACATCCAACATCATTTTTCAACACCGTACTATCCTCAAGGGAACGGCCAAGCAGAGGCCTCAAACAAAACCATACTCCAAATTCTCAAAAAGACGATTAATGATGTTGGACATGATTGGCATGTTCAACTCAACCCTGCACTATGGACCTATAGAACAAGCATCAGAACACCAATGGGAGCTACACCATTTGCTTTGGTATATGGATCAAAAGCCATATTGCTTATTGAAGTTGAAATTCCATCCCTTCGCGTATCACTCAGAGGTATCATTTCAGATGAAGACTATAGGGTATCTAGGTTGTGAGAACTGGAGTTGCTAGATGAGTGTCGTCAACAAGCTATTAATCATTTAATAGCTTATCAACAGAGGATTTCAAGGAGTTACAATCACAGGGTAAAACCGAGGGTCTTTCAGGTTGGTGACTTGGTACTAAAGGAAAATCCTAGAAATCAGCAACATAGAGAAAAGAAAGGAAAATTTGAGCCTAACTGGCTTGGTCCATTTGTCATCATATCAGTGTATGGATTAGGAGCATATCATTTGTCAACGTCAAAATGGGATTTGTTTGATGAACCTATCAACAGTATTCATCTCAAAAAATTCTATGCTTAAAGTCTCCTAGTGCATGGGGAAAATTCTAAAAATTGTTTCCTTGGTAAAAACTTGGCAAACAGGTGTCTTGGCAAACACAAAAAAAATACATATATAAAATAAAAAGAAAAAAAGAAAAAAAAGAAAAATACAGTGGGTGTAATCAAAGCATGTGGTGAAAACCTGGAAACAGGCATTGTATGTGATTCAAAGATCCACTTTCCCATCTATTGGGATATATGTAGGGATCATTTCATCTAAAAAGGCAGTATCAATTCATATCATATCTTTCGTCCGACCATCATTACATCCACTATCAAAGTCATGTCACATGGTCAACATATAACTCCATAGCTTGGGGGCAACATCTGGATATCTAGGGGCAATCCAAATGTATCAATTGCATCCAATGGTAGAAAACCAAAAACAAAGATCAAAGCACAATTTCAATCATCGTCAGAAGCATCAAATATCCATATCATATCGAAAATCCAAAAACATGTCAAAAAGGTGAGTCTGAAAAAAGCAACTTTCAAAAAAACATAGGTCTATGTCAGTTGAACTACGTGGTCTCTACGTATGTAACGTAGGCAAGGATAATATTTGATCAGCCCCCGAGACCCCTAAGATAGGTTAGTAGGATAGGTCTTTTTGGTCAAAATCTCAAAAATTCAAAAACATGTCAAAATCAGGATGGATGATCTAAAATCTGATGAATGAATGAAACACTCTAAGTAAATAATGGATAATTGGTCCTTTTTGATTATCATTTATTTGGAGTAACTCAATGATGTATTGAACTAGAGGAACAAGGAAAAAGAATGATATTTTTATTGTCTGCTGTATGTACGATAATCATATAAATGTGTGAATTGTCGGGGGATGTGCTATGCAAATGTATCACCAATGACATTCAGAATTCACACACTCAAATGATAATCTCTGCCTATTTACACAATGAATACTCAGGTCATCTCAGTTCAATTATACCTAGATGCTTGTGTTTGATTGCAATATCAAAAATCATGAAAGAAGTACTCAGGTCGTCATTGAATTAACACAACCATTGACGCTTGTATTTGTTAGAGTAATTGGTTATTTACTTTATTAATTAAACAATATGTGTTTAATTATTTAAAGTTACCTCTTATCTCTTTTACACTTAAGCTAACTTTTGGTGCATAATAATTAATTGTTTTATTAATTATTTATGTTCAAACCTAGAGTCTTCCTTTTTTGGGTCTCTTTGACCTATTTGAGGTTGAATGCTTCTCATTTGTAATAATCTTTTGTTTTTACATCTTGGAATATTGAGCTCCACATTTTAGAGTTTTGTTCATGGTGTTCTTGGTTGCTCCTCGTTGCTTCTCCTTGTAATAGGTATTTTTGCTTGCAGAGATCACTGGGCTCCTATGGTGTTGTATTTGCTCAACACCAACAGTAATCACTTTCAACATTCAATAAAGCTCTATGATGATACCAAGCACAAAAAGACTGCTAAAATGACATTTTTTATGCACATCATTGCATGATTAAATTAGATTGCATCCATCATCATTCATTATCTGCAGAGTATTTTTTGCATGAAAGATTCCAATCAATGATTATCTAATCTACGAATAAGATTGAGTATACTTGACATAAATCCAAAATCATCATTGGTTACCATATAGTTACAAATCCATATTTCATCATTAATCATTTCATCATCCATAGAGATTTTTGCATCATAATAAATAGTCATTTTATCACCTACATCATACAACATCATCATTATTGTACCATGTATCCATACATTTAAAAATAATAAAATCACATCATTACACCCATCAAAGATCATTCATCATAAAATCATAAAAAAGCATTTATCCAACTATCCATACATGTTATCACATCACATCATATCATTTATCTATATATCATATTCTAAACATATAGTTATCATTGCATCATCGCATTCAAGTAAAATCATTCATATACATCATCACAAAATCATATAAATAAAAGCATCCATCACATAGAAATCATGAAGCCATCAACATATCACATCAACTGCATCTCATATATATATCACAAATGTCAAGTATACAAAGAAAGTCTGGTCTACAAAATACATGATCCATAATGGGCTACAATCATAATATACTTGACATAAGATCACAAGGGCATCTACGACTTGCTACTGCCAGAATGAGCAGACCCAATAGGACTTGTACCACCACCACCCCCAGATGGACCTGGATCGCTGGAATCTCTGCGTGGAGGCTGGGTCATCCCCTCACTGACTGTTCATGTGTGTGTCTATCCAGATCTCGACGGGGCATAACTAACTCGGTGCTCGACAGACACTGCATCATGATAACGGCCCCGGGAGAACTCTGCCTCTCGGCCAACTCGCAAAACCTCTCTCATATAATCACCGATAGAGGTGCCATCGGCCAATCTCTGGAGGGTATCTGTTGTCTCTTGTGCCCTCTTGGCTATCTACCAAGCACTGTCTCGCTCGGTTGTTAGGGTATCTACCTATGCTAAGGCCTATGCATGAGCTTGTTCCTATGCCTGCATCTGGGTCTGGGTCTGCACAAGCATACCCCAAGCCTATACCAACTACCCCTGCAGTGTCTAAACCTATGGCTGCAAGCCTAAAATTTATCTCTGATAATCCACAGGTGGCACGGTCACTGCTCACCTCTTGCGAGGCCTGCTCGAAGATGGATCACTGCTGATGGCTGGCCCTATCCCTCGGTCTCCTCCACTACCACCATTGCTATCCCCACTACTGCTGCTATCCTCATTGTCACTCTCTAAACTATCATCTATTGGGATATCACCCTCACCCCCGGCAACATCCTCTACCACATCCTCCTCTACTGGTAATGGTGTGGGCTCATCAAGAATGGTGATTCGAGGAGGGGGGACGAAAGCCAAAAATGCTGCGTACTCCTCTTTCACGGGTGCCTCTGTAATATCCCTTCGCATGTCCTAGGGAGATGGTTGTAATGTCTTGTACCCCTCTACTACAACATCATAAGATAATGTGGGACCCCAATCCAGAATATCCATCCATCGTCGTGCATAGTGGGATACCCCCTGTGGCATACACTGAACAATGCCATACTATCTGTACACCTGACGCAACAAAAATTTCTCAATCACAAAAGGAGTCTGACCAATGAGGTACATACAGTCACAAAGGAAGCCCAATACTATATCATCCTCATCCCACTCCTCACAATCAAGGTATGGGCGCCATGTCACTGTCTCAGTATCATCAAAAACTCTCCTCCAATGCTCTAACTTTCCCATCCGGGCTTGTGTGAACTGACCACTATATCTAAATACATACGGTCTGCCAGCTGGTCTGTCTATAATGGGAAACGGCCAACAAATAGTAAAATGCTCCCAAACCCATATCTGTAATAGGGTCGCCCCTGTGGATATACTACATGCACCTAGGTACACAATGGAATGAAGATCATGGTAAAGATGTGCTAACATGCACATCCCCCATGCATATCTAGTACCATGTACCAACATGCTCTCCAGTGTCCTACCCTAGCCAACAAGGAATCCATTTGACCTGCGATCAGGGCAAAGGAAACCTCCAATGAATCCAGCTAGCACTGCTGGTTGTGTCACATACGAATCTGCTATCCTCCGCCATCGAGCACTCAGACCCTCAATGTCCTGATTCTGAAATACTCGATGGAGAGAATCTCTGCTACATGTCCCATGAGATTCATATATAACAATCTCCCCCATGAACGAAATGCGTAAGATATGCCACACATCCTCTGGTGTGACTGTCATCTCACTGATAGGTAGGTGAAAGGTGTTGTGGTCGCTATGCCACCTCTCAGCTAACGTGGTCAACAACCCCCAATTAATCCTAATCTAGGGCATATCAAGTAAACTCGTAAGGCCACAATGGCCTATCACTTCACACTCTTCTGGTGTCAAATGAGGTATCAAATCTGTAGTCTGCGGAAACCTCTCTCGCATCTGGAGAGTACCCAAGTCCTCCTATTATCATAACAAAAAATCTACAATCAGTGAACTATGTCAGGAATTAAACGTCATTCTACTATCAAGTCTATTTCAAAAGCTTTGGTATGAATTTTCGATCAAAATTCATAGGCGAACATACAACCTTAACTATCATGAGGTTCATCAAAACATTATCTAGATCTCGCCAATCATGAGATTTATCAGATATTGAATCAAACCTCACCTATCATGAGGTTCATCAAACCATTATCTAGATCTCGCCTATCATGAGATTTATCAGGTATTGAATCATTTCCTCGCCTATCATGAGGATCATCAAGAAATTAGATTTCTTCTCACCTATCATGAGAGTTAGTCTTATTTACTTTAATCTGAATCCAAAATCAAGCAATTGGATTATCAATCATACCAATCAGAAGAATGGACATGATCATAATTGATGAAATCAAGGTTCACTAAGTCAAAATCTTCAAATCTGACTGGAAGCGCTAAAACAATCATCCAAAGCGCTACATCCCAAAAGCGCTACTTTATCAGCTAAAAGTGCTAAATCAGGGAACCAAAGCACTAAAACCATGAAAGCGCTATTCAGCACTTCAAAGCGCTAAAAGAGGCTTCCGAAGTGCTAAAAATCCCAAAATGTTACTTTTCCGCATCAAAGCGCTAAAATAGGTTGTCAAAGCGCCACTTTACCAGAAGTGCTAGAACAGACCTTAAAAGTGGTAATCCACCAACTCAAAGCACTGAAACTCTCAAAACACTATAATCAGCTTCAAAGCGCTAATTCTTGACTCCTAAGCGATAATTCACTGAAAGCGCTACTTTACCGACTGGAAATGCTAGAGTTTTAAACGCAAGCACTAAAACTCAAAGCACTAGACTACCTAATGGAAGCACTACATCATAATGTGAGGGCTACAGCGTGGCTTGAAAGCGCTAAAAGACACCTAGACACGCCTAAGACCTAAAAAGCATAAAAAACAAAAGTGCACAAATTACGAGGAGGATGAGGTGTACATATTGGAGGTCCATACACAGGTGGCCGTCTGTAACGTCAAACACGCTTGAATCGGTGAGTGTGGTAAGGAATAGGCATCTCGCTCCAGCTGGCAAAAAAGTCTTTATCACTAAGAATTTTGAGCTCAAAAAGCAAATAATGAATTGAAAATGACCTTTTAGCACTATTTATAATTTTTGAAAGGTATTTTTGGGGGATTTTTATAACATTTTGATTAATTTTATTCCTGAAATTAATTAAAACTCATCAGAGGACTCATTTCTTCATCATTTTGTCACGAGATAAATTATTTCATCATCAAAACACATCAAATCATCAAAAAATCAAAAAATTCTAAAAATTCAAAAAATCGTTAGATCATTAATTTATCTCCCGAGGGGGTATATTATAATCCATCATCTAAAAATCATGTATGGGGCACACGAAATTATCCATCATCTGAAAATCATGTCTAGGGCACATGAAATTATTTTTTTCATATCATCAATCCTGGCAATAGCAGCAAAATATTTCTTCGAAGCAACGCGTAAACACATCACTTCGAAGAGGGGAAAAATGTATACACCTAAAAATGGTCTGGAGCATCCGATTAATTAAATACAAATTATTTGATTAATTATCCTAAATTCCTCTACTATCGAATAAATAGAAATATTTATTTATATAGTTCACATCTAAATTCATCTTAATTAAATAAACAAAATTAAATACTTTGTTCGATTTAATTATCAAATCCCTATTTTATTCTATCACATCCATCTTAAATTAATTAATTAAAGACAAAACACTTTATTAATTAATTACCATATTCCTCTGATTAATTTAATAAACAACTATCCTATGGTTCGTTTTATTAAATTATTTATCTCCCTTTTTTCTAATTTAAATAAATCAAAATATTTGAATTAAACCATAAGGAATATTCCAATCTACATTTCCTCAAAAATGAATTAGATTTCCTATATCTAATCCATGTCTAAATTTGTCAAATTAATTGATTGAAACTTCATGGGAAGTTTTGGAGACAAATTGGAGACAAATTTGGAATTTGATCTCTCAATCCTCTTCCATCAATTCTTCCTCTTTTCTTGCCTGGTGTTTTCATGGGTAGAGACAATCTCCATCTTTCTCTCAATCTCCTCCATCTCTCACCATTTAATTCTCTAGATTGAATCCAAGCCTTTCAAATCTTTCCTTGTGCATTTCCACAGCCAGGAAATCTATAAATACAAGCCTCATTCAACCAAGAAAGGATCCAGATAATCAAGCTTTTGCACTCTTACTCTGCAGGAATCCAGACATCAAGCATCAAACATTCATACAATCAAGCATCAAGCAATCCAGTTTTCAACCATGGCTGCCTCCTGTAGCTGCAATTATCTGTTTCACATCAATATCATGCTAGTTTAATTGATTTATCATTTAGCATTACATTATCATCATCTCGTTCTTTGAATTGTCATTTTAACAGTCTTATTTGCTTAAACAATCTGAGAGCAATTTTGATTTAATAAATCTTGGGAGATAGAGACCAATAGGACGCTTTCAATTGATTACTTTGTTGAATTGATTCAATTAGTTTAATCTTTGATATAATGTCGTATTAAGAAGTGTTTTTGATCTTATTCACTATTTCACCACTTACAGAATGAGTGCAATAAGATAAATCATAAGAAAAGATCAAGTAAACAAACAAGCTAATGTTCTTCATACCTCTAGCCAAAGGGATGTGCTTTTCTCAGGCTAAGTATCCAAAGTGATTGCCAAAGATAATTCCCCTTGTAGGAAGGATGCATCCTAGGACATGTTAGTGTATGGTGGCAACTTGATAGGTTTTTTGAAAATTTCGTTGATATAAGGTTCGATTGAAATGTTTGAGAATGATCAAGAGTTTGATTTTTCACTAAAAATTTTGTTATCTCAATTTTGATTTTGCATATGAAGTTTTGTTTTTCTAATTGTTGTGGTTTATTCTATTTTTATTGCCAAAGGATGAAGGTGACGATTGATTTATTATGGATGATTGATTATTGTGGGTGAAGCGAAATGAGACAGATGGATTTTTTCAAATATTTGGATGTTTTTGTAATGTTTTGAGGCTATTTTTGGGTTTTGGGGTGTTTTACGAATGTTTTGATTTTCAAATTTTAAAAAACAATTGGGTTTTTTGAAAATTTATGAATGTTTTTGGATTTTGTGTCTCGGGGGCTCATCAAACATTAGCCTTTCCTATGTTTAAGCTTAGAGATGACGTAGTTTGGTTAATCATGTTTTTGACATTTTGATGTGCTATTATGAATGTTTTTGTATTTGGATGTTTTTGGATTTTTAGCATGGTTTTGATGATTTGGATATGGATATGTGTGATGATATCAATGATATATTATGGGATTTTGTTGAAATCCAAGCTAAGGTTGATTGATTTGATTGATGGATTGATTATGGTAACAATGTTGAGGATACACAACAATTCAAGGATAGTGTTAAGAAACACGAGGACTCAGAAGGAAATCCCAAGATGATTATGGATATGTGCAGGATCATGATGGGCCAAAAAGTTGCAATATGATGGGTATGTGGCTGATGAATTTTTTTTTACCCAAAATTGATGAAACAAAAAGGGCTTTTAAAGGATATTCTCATCCTTCCACAAATATAAATTATGATTTACTTTGAATTTAATAAATAATCATTATTCATTTTCTATCGAATTATGACTAAAGTCTTGATTTTTAGGATAATTAAAAAACATCTATAGCTTTCAAACGGTATCATATTTTTTGAATCCAAAACATGCGTCACATTCTATGCTTCACATACTATAATATTTAAAAAGAAAAAAATGAATCTCATGAAGTTTTGACCAAGCTACGGTGGTTAGACGTATGAGTCTTTATATTTTTTTTAAAATTTCATAATTTTTTTATAATTAATTATTTACTTGGAAACAAATTACAAAAAAATATGCATCACATTGGGACATGAGTCCTCTACTTATATCTAAAATCTTATAAAAAAAATTATCATTTTAATGTGGTTAGTGTGGTTAGACAGACACCTACTTCTTATTTTTTCCCTGAAATTTAAGTACTACTCTATTGAAATTTCAAATTTTCACCAAATAGATTTTATTTTTTTGTATATTAACCTAGTAATTTAGAAACTAAATTCAATTTTATTCAAATTATATTCTTACATATTTTTGAAATATTATAGATAACTTATTCAAATTTTTATGTCAAGTTTCCTAACTTTGATTTTTCTGAATTTTTTGTAGCTTAAGGGCCTAGTTTTTCCATGATGATC
>CM021101.1:729261906-729348208 GCA_007115665.2 Sequoiadendron giganteum
AAAAAGAAAAAAAATAGCCCTGAGGGAAAATTAACTAATTGGCCTTGCCTATGTGAAAGTTCAGGGGCAACATAGTTTGCCAAAGATGAAATAGGAGCTAGATGGAGACAAACACGATGAATGAGCCTAGATGGAGATGACCAAAGCGACGAGGTGAAAAAAGCTCAAATTAGGATGAAAGCTCAGGATGACAAATAGCAAATGAAGTGCATCTAATGCTCAACCAAAATATACCAAGTGATCGTATGATGGAAGCGAATGGGAGGATATGGTCACTAAGATGATAAGGATATTGAGATCTAGATGGATAAATCATAAAGCAAAAAGGATGTGAGGTAGTTAATGATTAATCCTTATATGAAAGGCACATGTTGCTAGGTTTTTACCAATTGTACATATCCAAGGTGCCATGTAGGGGTGGTTTTCACTATAGGATGAATTATTTCTTTTTACTATTTTTTTCATTTTTCTTATTTTTTCATTTTTTTTGTATTTTGACAATTTTTTAACCTTTTTTTGTATTTTTTGAGAGTTTACTAGGAAGGATAGCTTGGCTGACCTAAGTATAGAATTTCTTAAGATGCATGATGTTGATGGGTTCTTGTAGGGGCTCTCCTTTAGGTGTGGATAGCCTGCATGATCTAAAAAAATATTTTTTGGTGACGACATAAGGGCCTAACCAATTAGCTTCAAACTTACTCTTATCTCGATCTTTGTTGATTCTATTGATTTTCTTTGAGGACTAAGTTGCCAACATTGAATTGACGAGGGAATAAATTATTATCTTAGCTTATCTTGAGCTGATGTTGATAGGATTGTAGATGGTTGCAGGATTTAAATTTTTTTTCATCCACTAGTTCCAACTGAGCAAGTTGTGCGATTTGGGTGTCTTTGTTAGTGGTCAGATTCTTCAGAGATATTCATAGTGAGGGGATTTCAACTTCGATCAACAAGATTGCCTTGATTCCATAGACAAGGAAATATGGAGTAGCATCAATGGGGGTGCGGATGGATGTAAGGTAGGCCCAAAGGGTAGGATTGAGGTGGAGGTTCCAATCTTGACCAGTGTTGTTAATCATCTTCTTAATGATTTTTATCAATGTTTTGTTGGTTTCCTCTACTTGACCATTACCCTAGGGGTAATAGGGGGTAGACCAATGATGTTAGATATGATAAGTCTCATAGGGGAATTTCATGCACTTATTTTTTTATGGATTTCCATTGTCAGTGATGATGGTGGAGGGAATTTCATACCTACAAAGGATATGGTAGGGGATGAACTTAGATATCTGAACACCGATGATTTGAGTGAATGGTATGGCTTCCACCCACTTGGTAAAGTATTCAATGGCTATGATGATTAAGATGTGACCATCGGAGGATGGAGAGTAGATCTTTCCAACCAAGTCAAAACGACCATGGTGTCGTGATAGGTTGTAACTCTTGTGCCAAAGCGTGAATTAAATATGCATGCTATAGATAGGGAAGACACCCTTTTTTGAACTCATAGGAGTCATACTCCATAGTAGGACAATAATATCCTACATGGAGAATTCTCTTGGCCAAGGCCATACCATTAGAATGGGCCCCAAAAATACCACTATATACTTCTGCTAATGCAATGTGGACTTTGGTCTCGTTTAAACACTGGAGGAGGGTTCCATCATACCTATGTCGATAAAGCATATCATCAATGATGGTGTAGCGAGCTATGCGTTGGATAAAATATTTACATTGGTTTCTTGTGAGGTCAGATGGTAGGGTGTTGACACAAAGATAAGTGTAAATGTCTTGGTATCAAGGGGATTTGGGACCTACAATGTCACATACCATTTCGCTCTCAGGGATGCCATAGGCAGGGATTAATATTTGTTCTACAAGGAACTCACATTCGGTATGATCTCTGGGCATGTCCAGGAGGGAACCAATGGTGGTCATAGAATCAACTGCTTTATTATGTATCCTAGGGATTTAGTCAACCTGGATGGATGAGAAATATTTCTTGAAGTCATCCAACATGCATTTGTAGGGTAACAACTTGTCATATTTTGTGAGTAATTCATCATTAACTTGCTTGATCACCAGTTGGGAGTTACCAAAGAGAGGAAAGTGTGAGATACATGACTGAATGACAATCTTAAGGCCTATGAGGAGAGATTCATACTCACCAATATTTTTGGTGCAAGGAAAACAAAGTCTTAATGATTTGGGTATGTATTCACCTTGGGGGGTGACAAGAAAGATGCCTACTCCTAACTCGTTGTTAGTGTGGGATCCACCAAAATATAATTTCCATGTGGTGGCTTCTGAAACTGAAAATACCCCTTCATCTAGAAACTATGTCTCTAAAGGACAGCCATCGACCAATGGAGCATCTACTAATTGATCTACAATGACTTGTGCTTTTATTTCTTTGTGATTCATGTATTCAATATCAAATTCACTTAGTAGCATTACCCAGTTAGCCATGCGGCTAGTTAGTGTTGTTCTAGATAGCAGGTATTTAAGCGGATCAACCTCAGAGATAAGCTTGAATGGATGGGTGATCATGTAGTGTCGGAGTTTTTGTGAACTGAAGACTACAGTGAGGCAAGCCTTCTCTATTGGGGAATAGTTGAGCTCATAACCTACTAAGGTCCGACTAATGTAGTAAATGGATCTTTCTTTGGATGAATCATCATGTGCCAATAATACCCCCAATGCCATAAAATTAGGTGAAATATAAAGGAGGAGGGGTTTTCCTATCTGGGATAGGTGGCATGGAAGTATTCCTTGATCTGGTCAAAACCAAGCTGACGTTGAGGGATCCTTTAAATGCAGTGTCTTTCTTTAGGAGGTGCGTGAATGACTAAAACTTGTCGGCTAGTTGAGAAATGAACCTTTAGATGGATTGGAGCTTACCTTGCAGGCTTCTTAGTTGTTTCATATTGCAAGGTGGAGGAATTTCCTTGATAGCCTTGACCTTAGTAAGATCGACCTCTATTCCTCTATGGGAGACAATTAACCCTAAGAGCTTTCCAATTGTGACACCAAAGACACATTTCTTTAGATTAAGGCATAGCTTGTACTGTTCCAAATGTTCAAAGATCTTCTTGAGGATATCAGGATGTTCAACCCTTGTTCTTGATTTTCCTAATAGGTCATCAACATAGTCTTCCATTAGTATGTAAATGAGGTCATGGAAGATGACTGTCATGGCATGTTGGTATGTTGCCCCCACATTCTTGAGTACAAAAGGCATGCCATTATAGAAAAATGTACCCCAAGTTGTTGTAAAGGTAGTCTTATGTTGATCCTTAGAGGCAATATTAATCTAATTTTAGCTACAAAAACCATCCATGAGGGACAACATCTCATGTCCTATGATGAGATTGACCAACATATCAGGGTGATCCCACAAAGTTGGTTTACAATTTTTAGGAGATTCTCATTTTTGTTGAAATCACATATTTTTAGAAAATATAATGATTTAAGCCTTAAAAATTTATATTTTAAGGATTCCAATTGAAGAGGGTTTGATCAAAGAACCTTAGATCAAACCCCCTTAGATAGAGAACCCCTAGTTTTAATCCATACCTACATTGGAGTCTTCTTTACACCTATCAAAATACCGATAAAAATTTACTTTTGATTTACCTTTTGGGGAATCAAATGAATTCATTTAAAATTTATTTCAAATGATCATGGTAGTCTTGAAAATGAGTTATCCAATGTGTATACACCTAAAAATGGTCTGGAGCATCCAATTAATTAAATACGAATTATTTAATTAATTATCCTAATTTCCTCTACTATCAAATAAATAGAAATATTTATTTTATATAGTTCATATTCACATTCTTCATAATTTCTTCTAAATCTCGTCTTAATTAAATAAACAAAAATAAATACTTTGTTCGATTTAATTATCAAATCCCTATTTCAATCTATCACATCATTTCTAAATTAAAAAAATAAAGATCAAATTACTTTATTGATTAATTACCATTATTCTTCTATTTTAATTTAATAAACAACTATCCTATAGTTCATTTTATTAAATTATTTATCTCTCCTTTGTTAATTCAAATAAATCAAAATATTTGAATTGTTGCATAAGGAATATTCCAATCTATATTCTCTGAAAAATGAATTAGATTTCCTATGTCTAATCTATGTCTAAAATATGTCAAATTAATTGATTGAAACTTCACGGGAAGTTTTGGAGACAAATTGGAGACAAATTTGGAATTTGATCTCTCAATCCTCCTCCATCAATTCTTCCTCTTCTCTTGCCTGGTGTTTTCATGGGTAGAGACAACCTCCCTCTTTCTCTCAATCTCCTCCATCTCTCACCATTCAATTCTCCAGATTGAATCGAAGCCTTTCAAAGCTTTCCCTATGCATTTCTATAGCTAAGAAATCTATAAATACAACCTCATTCAACCAAGAAAGGATCCAGATAATCAAGCTTTTGCACTCTTACTCTGCAGGAATCCAGACATCAAGTATCAAGCATCAACATTCAAGCAATTCAACAATCAAGCTTCACATCAATGGCTGCCTCTTGTAGCTGCAATTATCTGTTTCATACATGCTAATTTACATTGTTATAATCTAGTATTGCATTTTAGTATCATCTCGTTCTTTAGATAGTCATTTTAACAATCATAATGCTTAACAATCTGAGAGCGATTTTTATTTAATAAATCTTTGGAGATAGAGAGCAATAGGACGCTTTCAATTGATTACTTTGTTGAATTGATTCAATTAGTTTAATAATTGATATAATGTAGTATTAAGAAGTGTTTTAGATCTTATTCACATATTCACACTTACAATTTAGCACCCACCGTGGGGCCCTAACCCCAATTTTATCAAAATTTTTATTTTTCTGAAAAGTGTCATGCAGGTTCTTGGCGTGTTTTTATTATAGCGCTTCTGTTAAAAGTTTTAGTGCTTTTGGTTTCTGTTTTAGCGCTTTCGATTTTTAGTGCTTCTAGTCACTATTTTGGCGCTTCTGGTTCATATTTCAGTGCTTCCAATTTTTAGCGCTTCCAGTCACTGTTTCAGCGCTTTCGGTCCATATTTCAGCACTTTCAGTAATTTAGCGCTTCCATGCCAAAATTTGGCGCTTCAGGTTCCTGTTTCGGTGCTTCCGAGAAATAGCGCATCAGGTAACTATTTTAGCGTTTCAGTGTAATATTCTAGCGCTTTTGTAAAATTCAGTCTGGATCCGATGCATCTGGGGCTAGATTTTTATTTTTTTTCAAAGTTGGAATAAAATTGATCAATCTAGGATAGTCACTTCAATTTTTTCTAAAATTGATCAATCTAGGATAGTCATTTCAAAGTTGGAATAAAATTGATCAATCTAGGATAGTCACTTTCTTATTTTTCTTAAAGAAAATATATCAATCCTAGGATAGTCACCGCATTTTTACAGTAGAAGTTAAAAAGAACATCATGATTTTTGTGAAGCAACACCTTCACATAGATTAGAAAATTTATTTTTGGGATTTTAAAACAGGACAAACTTATATGTTGTGCTTGTGGTGATTAGGCTTATGCTCTCCCCTTGACTAGGTGACCAAAGTGCCAGATTAACTTTTATTTCATGTCATTTACGCTTTATTAAATCCTTTAGCAGGCCTACCGTAGTGGGAAAAAGTACTCACCCTATGGGAATAACCTAAGTGGGAACAACCAAAGCCAGGTTATCAAACCCACTATAATAAAAATGCAAGTTGTTAATGAAAGTCCAACTTGATGGTAGTAGGCAAGATAACCATCCCCAAAATCTTTGTTCTAAATATTGGGAGGTCTCCTGAGGGAGTTTATCTATTTGCCACACCAAACAGAACCCTATCTATGAACCATAGAGTAGTTTCTCACCGAGTCAGTATCTATACATTTTCATACTCACGGTGCAAGGGGAGGGAAGAATCTGCCCCCAAGACACTCACCATATAATTACCAAGGACCACTTGCTCAAGGGATTCAGTATCCACTTCCATCACTTTGAGTGCGCACCTGGCAACGACAAAAACACGGGTGCCCTCTAGGGGGTGACACGGCTGTGTGAGTCAATGTAATTGCAAGATGTGGGCTATGAGTATAATGATGACCTACTTGTCCTTAAGTGTGAGTCTGTTTGATTTGTATACAATTGTTAAAACAACTGTTCAAAATCAATAAAGATCATTCATGATTTTTGAATATACACAATCTTTTCAGTTTTAAAACACTTATCCAAAATTGCTTGCCATGTTTTCACAAATTTATTTAAATTAGATTAAAGATCATCCTGAAAATGTCAAGTCAAAACAAATCAGGAAATCCATGCTGCGAAAGTGGAACTCCACCACGTTTGTCAAGAAAAAAATCAAAGTTACAAGGCCCAAACAACCTCTCGATTATAAAAATAAATTGAGAAGACAACGTTTTCTATATCAAAATCAGAAATTCTTTTTACAACATAGAACATCCATTCACCATTATCATGATTTTGCTAGGGGTCACTCTTTAGACTACGCGGTAGAATCGCTCTATTCACGAGCCTTCTTTCAAAGAAGAGCTCTCACACAATTCCACAATCCTAGTCAACAGATTCATCCTTCATATCTTCCGCAGTCTCTAATACAGTATGCCACAAGGCCAAACCAGATTCTACAATAGAGAAAATTGACCTTCTGATTTAAGCATTCTGGAAACCTGTTTAAGTGCTTCTGGTCACTGTTTTAGCACTTCTGGGAAATAGCGCTTTTTAGGCACTGTTTCAGCGCTTACAATCTGTATTTCAGATCTTTCGGTAAAATAACGCTTTTATTAAATATTTCAGTGCTTAGGGTCTTTTTTTCAGTGCTTTCAATATAATAGCACTTTCATCAATTTCTATAGTGCTTCCAGGCACTGTTTTAGTGCTTCTTGTCAATTAGCACTTTGGTCACTTATTTCAGTGCTTCTAGTCTTTGTTCCAGCGGTTCCAAGAAATAGCGCTTCTGGTATCTGTTTTAGCGCTTTTAAAATAGAGAGTTCAAGATTTTCACGAGTCCATCAGTCTGTCATTTTATCCACAATTTTCATTAGAATAAAATTTCTTCTATTAGAATCATTGTCTAGGAATCAAAGTCAGAAAGGTTTATACAAATTTCCAACTTATCTACTGAAACAAGATCTTGCAAATCACAAGTTTCGAAATCAACTACACAATCAATTACTATACTAAAGTTTCTTTATCAGGATACTATCATCCTTCATCACAGAACAAAGTATAGAAATTAACTTTTTTAAATATTGTCTCATCAATAAGATAAGTCATCTTATTCGAATTTATTTAAAAAGGTTCAAATTGACACTATCCTACACATAAGATCAACATTTCAGAAGAAAGGGAAAAAAATTGTATGCCAATCTTAACTAGGTCCCAAAAAAAGAGATTCTTAGAACAAGAAATTTTAAAATCACAAGAAATGGCAAAGGAAAATCCTTGGAATAATCTGAACTGAAATGATAAAAATGAAATAACTCTAGAGGACATCCAAGCGGCTCAACAAGATCCCAAGTTTCACATATTTATGGAGAAAATTCTAGAACAAGACATGGAAAAATATCTTTTAATGTTAGCTGAATCAGGGGAAAAACTTCCAAAAGATTTTGATGTAAACCATTTGAAAGAAACACCAAAAATGAATGAGACTGAGATACCACAACCTACACCAACAATAGATCTGGTTGCCGCTTTAACATCTCAAATGCAACTATTACAATAGAAAATACAAGATATGATGCAAGGGACTACCAAGAGATATGCAATACAGGACATTTGTCCTTATCCCTTCGACGTAATGGTCGGCTTGATACCTTTTCCAAGACATTGTGAGATCCTGAAATACGATAAGTATAATGGAAGAATGGATCCAATTGATCACATTAGAGAATTCAAAATGATGATTCTTGAGTTTGCACAAGAAGATATATATTTAATGCGACTATTCCCAAGGAGTTTGGGAGGATCATGTATGCAATGGTTTTTGAAGTTGAAACCAGGTATTAGAACTTTTGAGGAACTCGTTAATAGATTTATCTCTCAATACTCATTCAACATCCAACATGATGTGACAATCAAAGACCTTTAGAATCTCAAAAAAAACAAGGGAGAAACATTCTTGTCTTTCCTCCAAAGATGGCGATGCTTGTTTGCTAGATATCCAAGATCCATTCCTGAAGAGGAAAAGATGGAGTTGTTTATTGAAAACTTGATGGAAGAAATGAGTTATAGATTAGAACTACAATGTCCTCCAACATTTGAAAAAGTGATCGAAAATGGTCTTAAAATTGAAGAGGCTTTAGTCAAGAGAGGAGTTATCAAACATTTTAATGATAAAAAAAACAACACAAGTAACTCCTCAAATGAATACTCAAGCGGTGAGAAACTGAAATTCTGGCAAAAGATTCGCAACACAACTATCAATGAAACAACAAATGATCCCCGAAACATCAAACCGGTTTTCAATTTGGCCGCATCCACATCAAAAAATCGGAACAATGACCAAAATGTCAAGTCAAATACCATACAAAACAATGAGATCATAGAAACCCAGTCATATCAAAAACCATCAAATTGACGAAGATTCACACCTTTAGGTCAATCAATGGAATCATCAATGAAAGAACTAGTCACCAGAGGCCTTCTCACGGCACAAGAAGCTAGGTTCTGGGACCCAAAAGTCAAACCATCATGGTGGAATGACGCTGATTACTGTAATTATCATAACAACAAGGGTCACAAAACCAATGACTGTATGGAATTGAAACATGCAGTGCAAGATTTGGTGGACAGCAACAAAGTGTATGTGGAAGGACCTCAAAATAACAATGATGATTTGGCCTTCAAAGATCCTTTGCCCAATTATGACAAAGGTGCATCATCTTCAAATAGCAAAGTAAAGCACGCTAATCATGTCTATGACACAACAATCCTATGTCTATCTAAAGTCAAACATGATCATGCAGTTAATGATAACATTGTTGATAACAAAACCAACACCATTACCTCTTTGGATTTACTCCCAAGCACGTAAAGCTCTAATAATCAGATAAATGTCTTAAAAATCAGAGAAAATCAAGAACATCAACCCGCCAATGTGCTAACTAGGGGACAATCAAAAGTAATGTTAAAAGGAATTCTCTCCACACATGCAGTTCCACCTCCATCACATTATGATGTTATCAATCAAATGCAAAACACCCCCCGAGAAAATCAAGAACATCAACTGGCAAATGTCATGACTAGGGGGCAAGCCAAGGTAATATTAAAAGGAGTGGTATCTCAACGTGTGGTTACACCTCAATCTCATTATAATATTATTGATCAATTGCAAAATATCCATGCACAAATATCAATATTGGAGCTTCTTAAGTTATCACCATCACATAAGGAAGTTCTTGAACAAGCATTAGTTGCCACAACCATGCCAAAGAATCTGGATGTTTGTCAATTCCAAGCTATGGTGGGACACCTAACTACCCTGCATTGTCTATCATTCTCTGAATAGGATGATGTCTCATTAAATCATCCGCATAACACCACATTTCATATTGAAGTATGTATCCATAATCATCGTGTTAAGAGAGTTCTAATAGATGGGGGAGTTGGTCTGAACATTTGCACCCTCAAATTAATCCATGCACTAGGATATTCCGATGACGCTATTGATGCTCGGAGGAAAATGACCATCAAAGCATATGATGAGGAGGAAAGATCATCCCAAGGTTTAATTGTATTACCCATTCAAGTGGGACCCATGATCAAGCATATAGCATTTCAAGTGTTGGAAAGAGATTTAACATACAACATACTCTTAGGATGACCCTGGATTCATGAAATGCAGGCCGTACCTTCTACATACCATCAATGCCTACAGTTTCTAGTAAATGGACAAGAGGTAACGATAGCTGTTGATTATAGTCATCCACAACATTGTGAAACATTGAGAGTATCTCAAGACACCTTTGTCCCTCACAATAGGGAAGCATCAAGTTCATCATCATCCAAGAATGAGCAAAGTCCAAACATCACTACCAAGTGGGTACAAAAGAAAGGTAAAGAAAAGGAAACAAGTCATGTTGAAACAAACATTCCAGGTACACAAACTTCTCTATCAGATAACTTTCAGAAGCAAGTTCAGTTGATAGATAAAGGAATGGGACAATACTCAATGGAGCAATCACTTAACTTATCATAGTTAATGCCATCTCCTAGGAAATATGGTCAACCATCACTGATCAAACCTCCGACATCTTTTCCTAGCACCACTCTTCAAGACACATTCATAAAATATGGAACCGTAGTGGAATAAATAGACAATAAAGTGATCGTGGATTGGCTTTACAAGGATGAAGAAACATCAACATCTGAGATCGGTATGAAAAATGTTAACATCAACACAGACAAGTATGGAAAAGGAAAGGCTATTCTGGAAAAGATGGGTTATGAAGGAAAAGGGCCTATGGGATTAAGAAAAGAGGGAATCTCAGAACCTATCACACCTCTCACTCTCCACACAAAAGAAAAACCAGGACTAGGATACTCTGAAGAAGAGAAGCAGGACCTACCAAGGATAGCTATGGAAAATATCCTTCATTTTAGAGATGGTTCTGAAATAGACTCAAATGAATATGAGTGGAACTTACCTTATGATTTACTTGTCATTGATATTCTAGTTGATGTGATTCAAAAATATACACCTACATGTGAGGAGGGCCAAGGCTCTGGGTCTATACCATTCGTCGAGGGATCACTAAATATCGATGACTCTAGTGAGGACAAATAGAATTTGAGTGAACTAGATAACTTCGAAGAGGGTACCATCATGGATCTCAAAATATTGAATGACAATTATGACGATATTGCTGTCCTCACCCTTACTTCCATTGACCAAAATCAATCCGATGATACCATGCCATTAATCCATCCAGAACTTATTGATTGGGAACCTATCGAACCTTTGACTGTACCAAAATTTGCAAATGATGATGCCATCGTGCATTTCCTATGTCATACTGAACTTGATACAAATTATCTCTATACTGCTCATAATAGGATGACTTAGTAGGAAGGTTTCAAATCTCCTAGTTGCAAAATTGACAACAGGGAAAATAGATCTAATGGTGAAAACCATTCTATGGCAACATTAGATTTGGAAAAAGTAAAAATAAAGAATGCATCCAACGGTGAAAACCTTTATGAGGCACTAAAGGATGGAAGATTTGACACTCTCCCAGAACACTATCATGAGCGATCATCAGTTATGGTCAAACCTACACAATCAGTGGACATTGGCAGAGAAGAAAAGGCAAAAATCCTACATCTGGTGGAATCCATGACAGAACAAGAAAGACCGGCATTCATCCAATTCTTCAAAGCAAGAAGCATCAACTTTGCTTGGTCATATTTTGATATGCGAGGTTTAGATCCCAATCTGCTTATGCATCATTTGTCTTTACCAATAGGAATCAAGCCTGTTAAGCAAAAATTAAGAAAAATGCACCCCCACATTGCATTAATGGTCAAAACAGAGCTAAAGAAATTAATGGATGCTGGATTCATACGATCTATAGATTATGCTGAATGGATATCAAATCTTATGCCTATTTCCAAGCTAGACAATAGCATCAGAATCTACACAGATTTCAGGGACCTCAATAAAGCATACTCGAAAGATGATTTTCCACTTCCAAATATAGACATCATTGTGGACTTGACAGCAAGGCATGCCATGTTATCAATCATGGATGGTTTCTCTGGGTACAATCAAATAAGAATAGCTCCAAAAGATCAAGAAAAGACGGCTTTTACATGTCCATGGGGAACCTTCTACTGGAACGTCATGCCATTTGGTTTAAAGAATGCAGGAGCAACTTATCAAAGAGCAATGATGACAATATTCCATGATATGATGCACACCTTCATGGAAGATTATGTCGATGACATCTTAGAAAAATGTACTACTAGGGAAGGAAATCTGCATATCCTAGATAAAATCTTCATGCAGATGGAAAAATTTAATGTCAGGTTAAACCCTAAGAAATGTGTCTTCAGGGTTACATCAGCAAAGCTGCTAGGGTACATTGTCTCAGAAAAGGGCATTGAAGTAGATCTGGCAAAAGTCAAAGCTATAATGGAGATGCCACCTCCTCGAAACATCAGCCAACTCCAATCACTACAAGGATGGCTTCAATCAATCAGAAGATTCATCTCCTAGCTGGCAGATAGAAGTCATCCTTTCAATCATCTATTGCATAAACACATAGTTTTCATGTGGGATGAGAAGTGTGAAGTGACATTCAATCAGATCAAACAATATCTAATGTCACCACCAGTTCTCATGCCACCAACAGAAGGAAGACCCCTCATATTGTATATTGGTACAACTGATATCTCATTGGGGGCACTCTTAGCACAAGAGGATAATAAAGGAAAAGAGCATGCTATCTACTACATTATAGAACTTTAAATAGCTATGAAATAAACTATACATTCATAGAAAAGTCTTGCTTAGCAGTGGTGTTTGCTACTCAAAAGTTGAGACACTACATGATGGCTCATACAATTAGGTTAATTGCAAAGATTGATCCTTTGAAGTATCTACTAAGTAAAGCTGCCTTAACAGGTAGATTGGCAAAATGGGTTATGCTCCTAAGTGAATTTGACATTCAATATGTTGAAAGAAAGGCAATCAAGGGACAAATAATCACTGAACAACTAGCCGAAGCTCCTCTACTAGATGATCACCCAATGACAATGGAATTTCTAGATGTAGACATTATGACAGCTATGCCTCAACAATGGATTCTCTATTTTGATGGATCATGTACACAAGAAGGATCAGGAGCAGGAATCTTGTTCATCTCCCCCCATGGACACATAATTCCGAAGTCATATAGACTCATATTTCAATGTACAAATAATGTGGCAGAATATGAATCATTGATTATTGGGGTCAACATGGCTATTCAATGGAAAATCAGGGACTTACAGGTGTATGGGGACTATCAACTAGTCATTTATCAAGTGAATGATGAATATCAAACCAAAGATGAAAATTTGATGCCATACAAACAACAAATAGATTATTTGAAATAGTCTTTTGAAAATTTCAAGTTTGATCAAATTCCAAGAGCAGAGAATAAAGCTGCAGATGCCATGGCTATGATTGCTTCACTACTGCAATTACCTAAGAAGTGTGTTTGTTATGAGTTTATGGTAGAACAAGTATCCTATCCTTCCCATTATCAATCAGAATCCGCTACCATATGTCATATAGAAACCATTGAACCCTCTTTCTACGAAAAAACCTATTCTTACCTAAAAGATGATATTCTTCCTCCATATCTTTCCAGGAACCAAAAATGGAACTTTATCTGCCAATCCGCCTGACATACATTAATCACAGATATCCTTTATCGTCGAGGTCTTGATGGTACCCTACTCTGATGTCTAGAATGCAATGAATCTGAAATGGCCTTATGAGAAGTTCACAAGGGTATTTGTGGTACTCACTCGAGTGGAATGACTCTAGCTAAGAAACTCCTCCGTTTAGGTTATTATTGGTTGTGCATGGAAAAAGAATCATATCAATTTGTCAAGATATGTCACAAATGTCAGGTTCATAGCAATCTAGTTCACACACCAGCATAGGAACTGCATCCCTTTACAACAACATGGCCTTTTTGTCAATGGGGCTTAGATCTAGTAGGGAAAATCAATCCATCATCATCTAAAGGACACAAGTTCATTATTAAAGCTATAGAATATTTCACGAAATGGATTGAGGTAATACCCCTTATTACCATCACTGGGAAACAAATCTCCTCATTTATCTTAAACTACATCATCTGTCGATATGGAATCCCTCAATCCATAATCACTGATAATGGATGACCTTTCAAAAATCAAGATGTCCAGGATCTATGTGATAAGTTCCAAATCCAACATCGTTTTTCAACACCGTACTATCCTTAAGGGAACGGCCAAGTAGAGGCCTCAAACAAAACCATACGCAAAATTATCAAAAAGATGATCAACGATGTTGGACATGATTGGCATGTTTAACTCAACCTTGCACTATGGGCCTACAGAAGAAGCATCAAAACACCAATGGGAGCTACACCATTTGCTTTGGTATATGGATCAGAGGCCATATTACCCATTGAAGTAGAAATTCCATCCCTTCGTGTATCACTTAGAGGTATCATTTCAGATGAAGACTATAGGGTATCTAGGCTGCAAGAACTGGAGTTGTTGGATGAGCGTCGTCAACAAGCTGTTAATCATCTAACAACTTATCAACAGAGGATGTCAAGGAGTTACAATCACAGGGTAAAACTGAGGGTCTTTCAGGTGGGTGACTTGGTAATAAAGGAAAATCCTAGAAATCAGCAAGACAGAGAAAAGAAAGGAAAATTTGAGCCTAACTAGCTTGGTCCATTTGTCATCATATCAGTATATGGATCAGGAGCATATCAGTTATCAACGTTAGAAGGGAATCTATTTGATGAACCTATCAAGAGTATTCATCTTAGAAAATTCTATGCTTAAAGTCTCCTAGTGCACGGGGAAAATTCTGAAAATTGTTTCCTTGGTGAAAACCTAGCAAACATGCATCTTGGCAAACGCAAAAATTAAAAAACTAGAAAATACAAAAAGAAAGAAAAAGGGAAAAATAAGAAAAAATACAATGGGTGTAATCAAAGCATGTGGTGAAAACATGGAAATAGGCGTCATATGTGATTCAAAAATCAGCTTTCCCATCTATTGGGATATATGTCGGGATCATTTCATTTAAAAAGTCAGTATCAATTCATATCGTATCATTTGTCTGACCATCATTACATCCACTATCAAAGTCATGTCACATGGTCA
The DNA here is from genome assembly GCA_007115665.2 of Sequoiadendron giganteum. NCBI lineage: Eukaryota > Viridiplantae > Streptophyta > Pinopsida > Cupressales > Cupressaceae > Sequoiadendron > Sequoiadendron giganteum. The sequence continues at coordinate 729,276,812 of CM021101.1, forward strand.
ACATATAACTCCATAGCTTGGGGAAACATCTGGATATCATTAGGGGCAATGCAAAAGTATCAATTTCACTAGTCTGGGAATCATCGTCAAAAGCATCAACCATCCGTATCATATCGAAAAGCCAGAAACATGTCAAATAGGTGAGTCTGAAAAAGCAACTTTCAAAAAAAAAAAAAAACATAGGTCTGTGTCAATCAAACTACGTGGTCTCTGTGTGCGTAACGTAGGCAAGGCTAATCTTTGATCAACCCCCGAGACCCCTAAGATAGGTTAGTAGGTTAGGTCTTTAGTCAAAAACATGTCAAAATCAGGATGGATGATCTAAAATCTAATGAATGAATGAAACACTCTAAGTGAACAATGGATAAATTGTCCTTTTTTATTATCATTTCTTTGGAGTAACTCAATGATGTATTGAACTAGAGGAACAAGGAAAAAGAATGATATTTTTATTGTCTGATGTATGTACAATAATCATATAAATGCGTGAATTGTCGGGGGATGTGATATGCAAATGTATCACCGATGACATTTAGAATTCACACACTCAAATGATAATCTCTACCTGTTTATGCAATAAATGCTCAAGTCATCTCAGTTCAATTATACTTAGATGCTTGTGTGCGATTGTAATATCAAAAATCATGAAATAAGTACTCAGGTCATCATTGGATTAACACAACCATTAACGCTTGTATTTATTTTCAACATTCAATAAAGCTCTATGATGATACCAAGCACAAAAAGACTGTTAAAATGACATCTATTTTATATATCATGACATGGTTAAAATTAGATTGCATCCATCATCATTTATTATCTACAGAGTATTTGTTGCATAAAGGATTCCAATCAATGATTATCTAATCTACAAATAAGACTGAGTATACTTGACATAAAATCCAAAATCATCATCGGTTACCATATAGTTACAAATCCATATTTCATCATTAATCATTTCATCATCCATACAGATTTTTACATTATAATAAATAGTCATTTTATCACCTATATCATACAACATCACCATTATTGTACCATGTATCCATACATTTAAAAATAATAAAATCACATCATTACACCCATCAAAGATCATTCATCATAAAATCATTCCATAAAATAAAAAGCAAACATTTATCCATCCATACATATTATCACATTTTGATCACATCATATATACACTTATCATATATTCTACACATACATACATCATTGCATCATTGCATTAAAATAAAACATCATTACATCAACACATTTAGAATTAGATCATCATAGAATCATATAAATAAAAACATCCATCACGTAGAAATCATGAAGCCATCAACATATCATATCAAATGCATCTCATATATATATCATCAAGTGTCAAGTATACAATGAAGTCATAAAAATACATCATCATACAAGAAGGTACATCATAAAATACATCAGTGAGGATCACAATGGCCTCTACGACCTGCTACTACCAGAATGAGCAGACCTAACAGGACCTTTACCACCACCACCCCCAGATGGACCCAGATCTCTAGAATCTCTGCATGGAGGTTGTGTCACCCCCTCATTGACTGTCCATGTATGAGTCTGCCCTGATCTCGGTGAGGCATAACTAACTCGGTGCTTAGCAGGCACTGCATTATGGTATCGACCTCTGTAGAACTCAGCCTCTCAGCTAGCCTGTAGAACCTCTCTCATATAATCACCTATAGAGGTGCCATCAGCCACTCTCTAGAGGGTATCTATTGTCTCCTATGCCCTCTTCGCTATCTACTAAGCACTGTCTCGCTAGGCTGTCAGGGTATCAACCTACGTCTGCATACTGGCTAACTGCCCCTGTACCTATGCTAAGGCCTATGTGTGAGCCTGTGCCTGTGCCTACATCTGGGTCTAGGTCTACACAAGCGTACCCTGAGCCTATACCAACTGCCCCTATAGTGTCTGAACCTATGCTTGCAAACCTGAAATCTGTCTTTGATAATCCATAGGTGGCATGATCACTGCTTGCCTCTTGCGAGGCCTACTCGAAGATGGACCACTGCTGATGGCAGGCCCTGTCCCTCGGTCTCCTCCACTACCACCATCGCTATCCCCACTATTGCTGCTATCCTCACTATCACTCTCTGAGCTCTCATCTACTGGGATATCACCCTCACCCCCGGCGACATCCTCTACCACATCCTCCTCTACTGGTAATGGTGTGGGCTCATCAAGAATGGTGATGCGAGGAGGGGGGACAAAAGCCAAAAATTTCGCGTACTCCTCTGTCATGGGTGCCTCTGCAATATCCCTCCACATGTCCCAAGGAGATGGATGTAATGTCCTGCATCCCTCTATTACAACATCATAAAATAATGTGGGACCCCAATCTGGAATATCCATCCGTCATCCTGCATAGTGGGCTACCCCCTATGGCATACATTGAATAATGCCATATTGTCTGTACACCCAACGCAACGAAAATCTCTCAATCACAAAAGGAGTCTGATCAATGAGGTACATAGAGCCACAAAAGAAGCCCAATACTATATCATCCTCATCCCACTCCTCATAGTCAATGTCTGGGCACCATGTCACTATCTCAGTATCATCAAAAACTCTCCTCTAGTGCTCTAACTTGCCCATCCAGGCCTATGTGAACTGTCCACTATATCTAAATACATACGATTTGCCGGCTGGTCTGTCTGCAATGGGAAATGGCCAACAAATAGCAAAATGCTCCCAAACCCATATCTGTAACAGGGTTGCCCCTGCGGATATACTACGTGCACCTAAGTACACAATGGAATGAAGATCATGGTAAAGATGTGCTAACATGCACATCCCGCATGCATATTTGGTACCATGTACCAACATGCTCTCTAGTGTCCTACCCCAGCCAATGAGGAATCCCTTTGACCTACGATCAGGGAAAAGGAAACCTCCAATGAATCTAGCTAGCACTACTGGTAGTGTCGCATACGAATCCGCGATCCTCCGCCATCGAACAATCGGACCCTCAATATCCTAATCCTGAAATACTCAATGGAGAGCATCTCTGTTGATGGTCCCATGAGAGTCATATGTAGCAATCTCCCCCTTGAACGGAATGTGTAAGATACACCACACATCCTCTGGTGTGACTATTATCTCACCGGTAGGTAGGTGAAAGGTGTTGTGGTCACTATGCCACCTCTCAGCTAACGCAATCAACAAACCCTGATTAATCCTAATCTGGGGCATATCAAGTAAACTCGTAAGGCCACAATGGCCTATCACCTGAAGCTCATCCGGTGTCAAGTGCGGTATCAAATCTATAGTCTGTGGAAACCTCTCTCGCATCTGGAGAGTACTCAGGTCCTCCTATTATCATAACAAAAAATCCACAATCAGTGAACTATGCCAGGAATTAAACGTCATTCTACTATCAAGTCTATTTCAAAAGCTTTGGTATGAATTTTTGATCAAAATTCATAGGTGAACATCCAACCTCAACTATCATGAGGTTCATCAAAACATTATCTAGATCTCGCCAATCATGAGATTTATCAGATATTGAATCAAACCTCACCTATCATGAGGTTCATCAAACCATTATCTAGATCTCGCCTATCATGAGATTTATCAGGTACTGAATCATTTCCTCGCCTATCATGAGGATCATCAAGAAATAGGATTTCTTCTCACCTATCATGAGAGTTAGTCTTATTTACTTTAATCTAAATCCAACATCAAGCAATTGGATTATCAATCATACCAATCAGAAGAATGGACATGATTAGAATTGATGAAATCAAGGTTCACTAAGTCAAAATCTTCAAATCTGACCGAAAGCACTAAAACAGTCATCCAAAGTGCTACATCCCAAAAGTGCTACTTTATCAGCTAAAAGTGCTAAATTAGGGACCCAAAGCGCTAAAACCATGAAAGCACTATTTCAGCACTCCAAAGCTCTAAAAGAGGCTTCTGAAGCGCTAAAAATCCCAAAGCGCTACTTTTCTACATCAAAGCGCTAAAACAGGCCGTCAAACTGCCACTTTACCAAAAGCACTAGAATAGACCTTAAAAGCGCTACTCTACCGACTCAAAGCACTAAAAGTCTCAAAGCACTAAAATCCGGCTTCAAAGCGCTATTTCTTGACTCCTAAGCACTAATTTGCTGAAAGCGCTACTTTATCGACTGGAAGTGCTAGAGTTTTAAATGAAAGCGCTAAAACTCAAAGCACTAGACTACCTAATGGAAGTGCTACATCATAATGTAAGCACTACAATGTGGTTTGAAAGCTCTAAAAGACACCTAGACACACCTAAGACCTAAAAAGCATAAAAAACAAAAGTACATGAATTACGAGGAGGTCGAGGGGTACATACCGGAGGTCCATATGCAGGCGGTTATCTGTAACGTCGAATGTGCTCGAATGGGTGAGTGTGGTAAGGAATAGGCATCTCACTCCAGCTGGCAGAAAAGTCTTTATCACTAAGAATTTTGAACTCAAAAAGCAAATAATGAATTGAAAATGACCTTTTAGCACTATTTATAATTTTTGAAAGGTATTTTTGGGGGATTTTTATAACATTTTGATTAATTTTATCCGTGAAATTAATTAAAACTCATCAGAGGACTCATTTCTTCATCATTTTGTTTGGAGATAAATTATTTTATCATCGAAACACATCAAATCATCAAAAAATCACAAAAATTCTAAAAATTCTAAAAATCATCAGATCATTAATTTATCTCCCGAGGGGGGCATATTATAATCCATCATCTGAAAATCAATGTCTAGGGCATGTCTGGGGCATATGAAATTATTATTTTTTTCATCGATCCTGACAGTAGCACAAAATTTTCTTTGAAGCAACGTGTAAACACATCACTTCGAAGAGAGGCAAAATGTGTACACCTAAAAATGGTCTGGAGCATCTGATTAATTAAATACAAATTATTTAATTAATTATCCTAATTTCCTCTACTATCAAATAAATAGAAATATTTATTTTATATAGTTCACATTCACATTCTTCATAATTTCTTCTAAATCTTGTCTTAATTAAATAAACAAAAATAAATACTTTGTTCGATTTAATTACCAAATCCCTATTTCAATCTATCACATCATTTCTAAATTAATTAAATAAAGATCAAAATACTTTATTGATTAATTGTCATTATTCTTCTATTTTAATTTAATAAACAACTATCCTATAGTTCATTTTATTAAATTATTTATCTCTCCTTTGTTAATTCAAATAAATCAAAATATTTGAATTGTTGCATAAGGAATATTCCAATCTACATTCTCTCAAAATGAATTAGATTTCCTATGTCTAATTTATGTCTAAAATATGTCAAATTAATTGATTGAAACTTCATGGGAAGTTTTGGAGACAAATTGGAGACAAATTTGGAATTTAATCTCTCAATCCTCCTCCATCAATTCTTCCTCTTCTCTTGCCTGGTGTTTTCATGGGTAGAGACAACCTCCCTCTTTCTCTCAATCTCCTCCATCTCTCACCATTCAATTCTCCAGATTGAATCGAAGCCTTTCAAAGCTTTCCCTGTGCATTTCTATAGCTAGGAAATCTATAAATATAGCCTCATTCAACCAAGAAAGGATCCAGATAATAAAGCTTTTGCACTCTTACTCTGCAGGAATCCAGACATCAAGTATTGAGCATCAACATTCAAGCAATTCAGCAATCAAGCTTCACATCAATGGTTGCCTCTTATAGCTGCAATTATCTGTTTCATACATGCTAATTTACTTTGTTATCATCTAGTATTGAATTTTAGTATCATCTCGTTCTTCAGATAGTCATTTTAACAATCATATTGCTTAACAATCTGAGAGCAATTTTGATTTGATAAATCTTTGGAGATAGAGAGGATTAGGACGCTTTCAATTGATTACTTTGTTGAATTGATTCAATTAGTTTAATCATTGATATAATGTCGTATTAAGAAGTGTTTTAGATATTATTCACATATTCACACTTACACAATGAATATAATTTTAATATGTTTTGGTTTTATTATGTATGTCTTTTTTTAGTTTTATTAAACATAGGTTTTTCACTGAAAATCAAGATCTTTGTTTTGCACATGTGGAAAAATAGCAGATTACCAAAATAAAATTAAAAAAAATAAGTTCAAGCTAGGTATTGATGTCATTGATCCATTAGAAAAAATAATTGAATTTTGATACATACATAAAAAGTTATGTTGTATATAGTCTTCCTATGTTTCAATTGTAATTGTGTTGACTTCAAAACTTGATTAAGGAAAATATATTTGATAAAACACTATGAAACCAAATGAAAGTTCTAGATATCGTAGTTACAAATCTAAATTCAAAAATAAAAGAATTTTATCCTTCATACAAAAAAAAAATGTTGTATACGGTGAGCGTCACTTCTTAAAAATGCTATTTTATTTTTAAAGTTAGTTTTTGAAAGAGATGGAAAAATAAGTGCACTCTGATTCCAAATTTTTTGAAAAAATATATTTAGAATATAGAATCAAAATGTCACAGATCACTAGTTTGCATCATCTTCAAATTCCTCATGGTTTAGCCTCTATAGGATTCCAAAAGTGGAGATTTAGTTAAAAAAATCTAGTTCAATGTCCAATTTGCACAAAAATTGTAAACCAGTATTGTGGGATCACCCATCAATATTTGGTAATGGGAAGTCATCATTCAGACAAGATTTATTAAGATATCGAAAATATGTACAAATTCTGATGTCTCTGCTAGGTCTAGTGACTGGGACTATATTGGAGATCCAGTAGGATTAGTCCATCGGTCGGATGAATCCTGCTTCCAAACAACTTTTCTAATTCTTTCTTAACCATTAGGGCCACTTGAGGATACATTTTTCTAAGCTTCTGTTTAATAGGTTTCACATCGGGGTAAACATCTAGGTGATGTACCACCAAAGCTGGATCAAGGTCGGGCATGCCTGAGCATGTCTAGGCAAAGTTGATGATTCCTTCTTTCAAGAGGTTGGTGATGGTAGAATTTTTTTCTTCTGATAGTGCCTTAGCCACGTAAGTGATCTTGGGATTTTCTTTAGTTCCCAAGTTTATTGGTGTGTCTCTTTGATCAAGATGGATGATTCTCTGAGTAGTTGAGTCCCTACAAGGGGAAGATGAACGTCCCCATATTCTAGCACCTCGTCGAGGTTTTCACTAGTAGATACACCCTTTGTTTTTACTTTTTCATAATCACAAAGTGCCTCAGGGACATTTTCACTAGCTGACCTATTTTTATTTTGCTTCTTTTTATTTTTGCACTTGGGGCATTCATCTTCCTCCAATCCCATGAATTTAAATATTGGTCCACTAAGGGAAAGGTGTTGAGAGGTGCAGTACCTTTTAGGTCATAGCTATAAGCTCGAGATGTTTGATAGATAAGGTTATGGTGCAGATGTATAGGAATTCAAAAATGGTAGGGAGTTCAACGTGATCTAGATCATCGTATGCGTAAATGATGGATTCCTCTTCTTGTATGTCTTTGAGGGAGCCGTCGTCAAAACTGACATTGTTGGAGGTACTAGATGATGTTAGAGGGCCCTTTTGTTTCTGGTCGTAGCCCAAGCCCAAATATCTTGATTGGATGGTAGTTGCTTTGATGGGCTAACATTTTCCTTGTTCTTCTAGACCAAGATCTCTACCTTGGTAATTTCATTTTACAACGAACTTAGATGCACTTGGGTATACCTCCTAGAATTATTCTAAGAGGGGATGGGGTAGCTCAGGTTCTTCTCAGTAAACCCATTGGCTGATATCTTTTTCTCTTTGTTCTTGAAGGGAACCTAGATCTCTGAATGTTGTTGAGCCCATGTTCTTGGAAGTGAGTGTAAGTGTCTTTTCTTCCTCTTTTGGAACAAAGTGAGAGGATTGGCCATATGTACATTTTGAGGGTGGCATGGTTTCCATGTTCAATGTTGTACACATTTCATACTTGCCACATCCCTTGTCAATGATATCAACCTTAGTGATGGTGGAATTAGGTATGGATGATGGCATGGATGAAGTGGTGTTTAGTGTGTTGGTGGATGGTAGAGAGTCTGATGTTTGATCTACCCCCATTTTGACTCTAGGGAAATAGTGGGAATGCAATTAGAAGCCTCTAGGGTGCGACAATATTCAAATGGCTGAGGATCAACTTGTATAGTTACTTCAATTCCTTGAAAAGGGAATTTTATACATTTATGATAGGTTGATGGCATGGCTTGCATAGAGTGAATCCATGGGCAGCCAAGAAGGAATTTATATGGAAGTTCAAGGTCTAGAACATGAAACATAGTGTATTGCACAATGGGCTCCAATTGAATAGGAAGTCAAATAGTGCCCTCATAATATCGTTCTATGCTATCATATTATTTGATGGTGATAACTTGATTATTTTGGTCAGCTTGGGTGTATCCCACCTATTGTATAAAATTTAATATACAAATATTTAGGGTGGAACCATTATCTACCAGTACCCTTTTTACTTTATGACCATTTACACCAAACTCGAGGTGCAGGGGTCGGTTATGACTTGAGTGAAGGTGAGGAATATATTTCTGGCTAAAATCTAATTGATAGGTTGTTGAGAGATTTCCTACCAATAATTGGAATTGTGTGGGATCGATGTCATTGGGTACTTGGGTTCTTTGTAAGGCCTTATTTAAGATATCTTGATGTGTGGGAGAAGACTTAAGCAGATCTAGGATGGAAATCTAAGCTGAAGTATTTCCTAGGTGATCAAGGATATTGTATTGCAAACTAATAGATGGCAATCAAGTAGATGTGGGGGTTGTTGGAACCATGATGAGGGTGCGATAGGTGGTAACAACACATTGTTGATCTTTTCCTATGATGTGTATCATGGATATGTGTGGCTCAACTTTTTCAATGTACATGACAAGACCTTGGTAATTGTATGGCACATTTTGTAAGTGATGTTGTTAGTGTTGTTATTTTGGTTGTTATTCCTAGGTCCGAGATTGGAGTTGGATGTGCTAAGACCCTGATTATGCTTGGGAAAATAATTTTGATATATTTGGAGCTAAGCATTGGATGAATATTTCATGTTAGCATCCACATGAATTTCACCTCGATCTATGAGAATTTGAATGTAAGTTTTTAGACCTTGGCATTTATCTAATGTGTGTCGCTTAATCTTGTGAAATTCACAATAATCATTTTAACAAGTCGGATTTGGCTTGGATTCATCAAGGGGCTTGGTTATAGGATAAGTGATGGGGTAGTTGGCTTGCAGGAGATTACTAAACCCGATGCTAAGGGGTTCTCCCAACTAAGTAAACTAACATTTATTTCCCCCTTGGTTTTTTTTTATTTGACTATTGATGGGGTGCTCCTTGGGGCACGGATATGACGTTTGGGATTGACTATTGCTATTGAGGAGGATTTTTTGTGAGGTGGTAGCCACCTAGAAATTCTTGGTGTTAGTAAAACCATCATTGAAAACATTTTTATTCTTATTCCAATATTGAGGTTTATACCCAAAGGATCTCTCTTTATCATAATTGAATATTTTTACTTTCCCTTTAGCAAAAAGGGCTCATTCCAAGATGGGACCCTTCTCCATGAGTGCTGCAAAGGTGGTTATGTAGTGGAGTCAGAAATTGTGGGCCATCTTCGGATGAAAATTTCTAATGAACAATATAACCATGTCTTTTTTCTTGTAGTGGGGACTTTATTCAGTTGCCCAAGGCTCGCCATATTTATAGATAGCTTGCAAAGGTCTCTCCATCATGCTATTTTTCTTTTAGGAGATCAAGCGTGTCAATGTCCTCCTCTAGATTAAAAGAGAAGTGATAGATGAATTTTTCTGATAGTTGTACAAAGAATCTGATGGATCCTTTTTCAAATCCCATGAACTAGCTAAGGGCGACCCCCTGTAGGCTCTTACGAAATAGTTGGATATGATAGTTGTCATTTTGCATGAGCTCTTAGAATTGGGCATAAAATTCTTCCAGATGGGATTTGAGGTCTTTGGTTCCCTTGTACTTATCAAATTTTTGTATTTAAAAGTGTTTGGGGAAGGGAACTAAGGAAATAGGGGGATCAAATGGATAGGGAGAAATTACCTCAAACTTGAATGACTGCTAGCCAATCCCATCCTGTAAATCCTTCAATGCATCTCTAACCTCTTCCAAGTCCTTGTTGATGGGTGTTTCAGGAGTCAGGGTAGGTTGATTGTATGGATAGTATTTTTGGTGTGATGAAGATGGTGCTACCACGGTTGGGTCATAGATAGGTTGGGATGCATATGAGTGTTCTTGTTGGTTTCAATTGATATAAGTGAGTTGTGGATTGATGTATGTCAAATAGGAGGATGATAAATTATGATGATAAAAAATCATTTCTTGGTAGGGTGGCTGCTGCTAATAATAAGAAGTGAGTGAAGGGCCCTACTGTTTTGTAGGATTTTGGTAATACAAAGAGGTAGAACCCCCTTATTAATGTGATGATGGTTGTTGGTAATAAGAGACGAAAGTTGCACCTTGTTGGTAGGATTATTGTTGAAGATAGGGTGGATAATATTGGTATTGTTGTGCAATGATGGGCTGCCACGTGACGTATACGGATGGATTTAATGGATGTTGGTAGGGATAATTATGTGACTGTAGAGGATTGGTGTAAGGTGGCAGTTGGGTCCATGTTTGGTTTTGACTAGTCTGATGAGGATTTAAATTGAGATGGGATGGAGCAGTGTATGTGATGGATCTATGATATAGATATTTTGTAAACACATTATTTTGTGTCCGCGTAGGGATATGCATGTGCTATTCTGGAGGTCGTTGTTGTGGTTGTTGTTGGTGAGATGGAATATGTTGTTGTTGAGGGACTGCTATTGAAATTCCATGAAGTGGTTGCGGCTACTGGGATGCTTCTTGTGTTACTTAATGTGTAAGTTGCATGGGAGCCACAATTTCTTTTTGTGGGATGGGAATGTTGTACTACAGTGGTTGTTGATAAGGTGGTAGGGATGAAGCAACTACGGTTGTAGTTTGTTGAGGTGTTTTTTCCAATGGAGTGGATTGATGGGGATTGATAGGAGGCTCCTGGAATATAGGTGGAGGTAAGTTGTTAGTGGGTGCAAAATCCAGAGGTGGCATTGATGCAAGGGTAGGTATGCCCCCATTATTGATAGGTGGCTGACTAGGATGTTGAAATCGAAGTGGTGGAGTGGTTGGGATGTAGGATGGAATGTTGTAGGTGTAGGGATCATGATGCTCGGGTTGTGTTGCTGAGGTTGTGGTTGGAAGATGAGGACAAATAAGAACATGGTGTATCACAACATTTACAAATTTGGGAAGATACCAGTTTGTGGATTGAGGGTTGCGGGAAGAGTGTGGGTAGAAGCATATTGTGATACATCAAAATATTATGGTAGTTTGACTCCTCTCATGATAAAGGTGGCAATAATATTATCCCCTCGTTCATTAAGGAGATGATCTATCATCTAAATATTGATGGGGTCATTAAGGTACTCATTAATAGTGAATTTGGGTTGGTTAACCATGTTTGTATCACTAGATGGTGTGGTGTTCTAGATGTCTGTATTGGATTCAAATGAGGCATCATTATGAGGATCTTATGGGATATTTGGTTTGGAACCTTGGGTCTGTTGGTTTTCCATTTGCTTTTTTGCTTGTGAATAGGTCTAAATGAGCATGAACATGCAAAAAACCTAAGTGATCTAAGATACAACTTATCTTGTAAATGATGATCCAGATGATGGTTTGGATTGGATTGGATGTTGGATTGATTGATATAGTATATGATGGATCAATTGATGATGTATCAGTTGATTGGGTGATTGGATAATATTGGATTCGATTAGATTTGATCGATAAAATGATTGATAGGATTGGATGGAATCAAATTAAAGATCAAATGATTGGATAATTGGAAGGGTTTCTAAACTGGGTTCAAAGATCACCCTAAGTGATGCAAGGTGCTGATTGATTAGATTGAAGGATGAATTGATGATCATGACACTAAATCCACCTTGAGATGGAAGGGGATTGATAGGGCTGAGGATGATGATCCACTTATGATGGATAGTGATCCTAAGTGGATGTTTAAGGATCACCATCAAGTTCAAGCACATTGTTCAATTTAGATAACAACTTCAAACAAAGTTTAGATGATTCAAGTTAATACAACAATGATGGATATGTAACCTAAAGACGATTATGAATGGAACCTATATGATTTCGATGATGATGTGGATGCAAATGGATCATGATGCAGGTTCACGAGATGTGAAAATAATGGGACAGTCAATAGGCCTTTTTGGAAACTATGGGAAGCTAGCTTTTCAGATCAAATTTTGGAGACGGGTGCAGCTTTGAGGTAGGGCTGCCTAGACTTTGTGCAAGGTCACCCAAATAGGGAAAGGTCACCTTAATAGGTCCCAATTTCAACTTGGAATGAAAAATAGTTAAACGGTATTGATAAACAGACTCTTAGAATGGGAAATTAGATTTGTGGAATGGGAAAATGACCACTTAGAATGGGTGAACAGATTTATGAGGTTGGGGAACGATACTCAAAATCGGAAATAGATTCCTGGAATGGGTGAATGGATTCCCAGAATGAGTGAAAAACCAAACGAAAAGGGGAAATGATGCACAGAACGGGCAACTGGATACTCAGAATGGATGGACATATGGTCAAGATGGGTGAAGAGGTACTCTAAATGAGGGAACAACACTCGGAATTGGAAAATAGGTTCCTGGAACAATGTAATATCTAACGAATGAAGGTCAAAAAAGGTCGTTCATAAGGGCAAGGTCACCCCTTTTGGGAAAGATCACCCAAACTTAGGGCAAGGTCAACCAAACTTAGGGCAAGCTCACCCAAACAGTGGGTAGGGTCACCCAAACAGGGGGCAAGGTCACCAAAATAGGAGAAACTACCAAAAGTTTGACTTGGTTAGGGTAAATAGTAGCTAAAACAAGGGGAAAGGTCACCCCTTTAGGGAAATGTCACCCCTTAAGGGAAAGATCACCTCTGTGTACTAGTTTGAACCTAACTTAGTCAAAAAAAGTGATGACAAAGGATGAAAACAACAAGTAAAAGGCCAAAACTGATTGGCAAGTACTATTTTTTCACAAGAAAACACTTTAAACATCACACGTCTAGTTCTAGTGTTAAGGGAATGGTAAAAAAGGTCCTCTATCTAGGCTTAACAAGGTTGATCAGGGCATCCTTGATATATGCACGATCATGGGGCATAACCATGAACACCAACCCATCTACAAACGTGAGTCGGGAGCAACTAGTGAGAGACTGGTAGCTCAAACCAACTCTTCACATCTTGTCTAGGTATCACCCTAGATTTGACACTCCACTAGACATAATGTGACTGGATTGAGGTATAGCTTTTGCCTCCCCCCTTTATATACCCCACTAGTAGCATGTGGTTGGGATCGTCCCTTGGGGTGATGAAATCCCCAAGCAGGTCCCCCTAATAAAATGAAAATGGTAAAAGGTCTAAGTTGACTACATTTTCTCTTCACCCAAGATTTCTAAATGGCACAAGGGGATTAGCTAAGTCAATAGTCCACTTCAAAACATAATAAGCATATTCTTTGATCCTTTAATTATACTTAAGTTCTGAGTTGAAAGAAAAAGGAAGCACAAGACCAACTAAAAAAAATTTCTCCACTTGCAACACACTTGTCAGTAGTTTTTTTTTCTATCTTTGGCAAGCGAACTCTATTTTTGAGTGTGGCCACCTCTGTGTTTTGGGTGTGGCCGCCTATTCTATAAACTTGCAAAATGTTAGAAGGCAGAAAACAACATAAAATAACAACAAAATAGAGAGCAAAAATCTATTGTTTTGGGCAAGGTCACCCCTTTTTGTGGACCTAAAAATGTTAGAAGGTAGAAAACAACATATAACAACAACAAAACAATTTATTTTTTTATGTTTTTGGGCAAGGTCACTCCTCTTGGGAAAGGTCGCCCCTTTTGTGAACTTGCAAAGTGTCAGAAAGCCAGAAAACAACAAAAGAAGAAAGAAAACAATATGGTTGTTTGGGAAAGGTTGCCTGTTATGTGAACTTGCAAAGTGTCAGAAAGATAAAAAAAAATAAAAAAACAAAAGAAAAATAGTCTGGTTGTTTGGGCAAGGTCGCCCCTCTTGGGCAAGGTTTCTTTTGTGTTTCAAAATTTGCAAAACTTCAAAAAATAGCAAATGTGAAAGCAATGGACCCGTGACGTGGGTCCTACCGGGCGTGCCAAAAATGTGATCATGAGAAATTTTCTAGTCTAAAAGAATAAAACAAAATAGAATGCAAGAGAAGAAAATAATACCTAACACCTCAACATTGGGCTGTGTTAAACACAAATACAAGAAAGATAACAAAAAAAGTGATTAGACCTCTATTCCTGTTGATCCTTGGTTGGCCCTTAATAATATTGTTGATGTGTGCTCCTTGGACGATAAACTTGCAATGATGGTGATTGAAGGATTAATGAAGGTAGATGAATTCCATAATGGATGGTAGAATGTAAATGCAAGTGCTAAGATGCTTAAATAAGTGGCTAAGATTCTTGAATGTCTTGAGAGTATGAATGCCTAAAAATCACAAGTTCTAAAATCTAGCTCTTTTAATCAAGGTAGACGGGGGTATTTATAGAAGAATTTGAATTCTCTAGAGGATTCAATGGTCAATATTGAACCACCATGGCCAAGATGGAGGGCTATGGTGAGTTGAGGAGTCACAAGCCCTCACATCTTGCCATGTGGAAGGTGAAGTGTCTAGAAGACAAGGTGAGATGGCAAGGGTACAAGTGACATGGAAAAGACCATGTGGTCCCAAGGTACTTTCAAGTTCCTCAGGATGGGAGAGGATTTCCCCAAAAAAGGTATTTCTTGGCCCCATATGGGGATGAAAGTGACAAGTCAGGACTTTTAGAAAGTCCACTCTTGTCACCATGGGGATTGGAGATGGCCTTAGAGAAATAAAAGTGAATTTTTAATTCAATTTTTAGAAGAAACCAATGGGTAAGATAACATTCCCCCTAAAAGGGGTCCTTGTCCCATGGGTACGATGTGACCTTTGAGAGGTCATGGGGAAGACAAATGCATAAGGGGAATAAGTATTATTTTTTAATTCACATGGGGGAAGAGGTCAACCCAATGAAGGTAAGTACCAAGAAGGTTGACTTAAGGACATGCTAGAAAAGGTAAGTGAATAGGATTAGGATTGTGCAAACAGGTGATTAGGATAATTAATGGTGATTAGAGGCAAGTGGATAGATATGGAGGATGAGACATTAATCATAATTAAGGATATGCACATCTTAATGAAGGATAAATTAAATTAACCCAAATTAGTGAAAGGGTTATGGAGGCTGCGACAAGGAGAGAGAAATAATGAATTAAAAATTGAAAAGGATAATTGACTAAATTAAATAAATTTATTGATTTATTTAATTTAGACAAGAAATGGTAAAGGATAAATTATTTATTTAAATACTTTTGGGAACCTTATGGAAAAGGGATAATATTAATTAAATGTGTCATTTAATTAATATAGATGGATTAGATGAATAAATGATGGGATTATGACCATAAGGAAGTGGTAAAATTTAGGTGTCTACAATTAGTATTTTGTGTGATGATATTGATGGTAAGAGGATTTTTTTTTTTATTTCATGTCTTTGAAAGGGTAACAATCAAGACCACTAGTGTCTATTAGTTAAAGATGCACTAATGTTAATGTCGGCTTAGAGGACTCTTCTGTAATAGTGTTGATATTAAGTGAAGGCTCTCTTTTTTCTTTCAAAGGACAATAACCAAGACCATTAGTCTTTTCTTGCATGTGAGGCTCTATAGGGACACAAATACCTTTTTTTCTAGCTCCACATCCTTTTCCACTATATCCAAGTTTTTTCATGACTTCATTACCTTTTCCATAAAGTTGTTTCATTTCTTTTGGATTAGGTGGTTTTAGATAGTCTATTTCATCAAAGTTTGTCATATAATTTTCTTCTTCTTCTAAAGTGGTTAAGGTGGATGTTTTTGAAGGGTCTTCAAAATTTTGTGTTGACATTATTGCTTTTTATTTTCCCTTTTCAGAGTCTTTGTATATGATCTTGTACTCTCCCATGAATAATGTGAGATCTAAGGAACCATAATCATCTTCTAATAGCTTTGTGACTTCCTCAATGTGTTTTTATTTTTCTTTCTATTGCACGATTTCCACTTGTGTAGTTGGTGTCAATGTTTTCAAAGGATTTTCCTTATTTTTCTCAATGTTTAAACAACTGTTTGGTTCAAGATCTTCTTAGAGTATGTATAATTTTTTCTTGTAGAAATACTTCATTACACGCTGAAGTGTAGAAGGAATCCCATTCAATTTATAAATCTATAGTCTACCTATGAGAATATTATATGAAAAATTGTGAGGCATAATATGGATCATTGTTTCTAATGTGGACTTTCTAGCTATAATACGCAAAGTGATTAAACAAAGTGGTTGTTTTCCTACATCGTCGAATCCATGAATAGATAGAGAATTAGGTTGGGTTTTTTTATTTATCTAGACCAAGCCCATCCATGAATTTTATGTTACACACATTAAGAGCAGAGCCATTTTTGACAAGGGTTCTCTTTATTCCTATTCTATTGAATCTAGCTATTATCATGAAAGCATCATGTTATTTTTGCACTTCCAAAGGAGGGAGTTTGCTTTGGTGGAAAACAATGTCAACATTTATTGCTTGAATCAGTGTTTCTATGTCATTAATTTGTGCATTAGAAGGGACAATAATTTGTTGTAAATTATTTTGAATCATGTTATGATAATGAGGGGAGGCTTGAATAAGGTCCCTTAATGATATCTTAGCAAGAGTATTCTTTAGTTTCTCAACAAGATCATACTCCTTTTCATTATGTGAAGGAAAAAAAAGGGGCACTAGGCAAGATATGGTTAGGCAATGGGAGGGATGTTGAAGTTGTTTGTCTTGGTTGTGGGTTTTTTCTAGTGTTATATCTATGAGAAATGATATTATAAATCGGTTGCTACAAAACATTATTCTTAGGTGGGTAAAGGATAATTTTGGTTTTGTTTTGAGTTTGAGGTTTGTGTGAAGGTGGGTAAAGGGTGAGTTGTTGAATGATATTAACTTCCCTTAGTGAAGGAGAGTCTAATGTTACTTCATCATCTTCATCTAGGAAAACTATGTCACTATTGTCAATGTTATCATTTTCTTGTAGAATGGTATCCTTCCTAAGAGATGAGTTTGTAGGAGAACTAAAATCAAATGTTCATAGCATTCAAGAGTTGGTTCTTCTAAAATGACCATCACAAGTGAGAGAGTTATCAATGGTTAGATTTTATTTTTTAACTGTGTCATTATCTTGTTGAAGAATGTTTTCCCTAAGTGAAGAGGGGCAACTAAGGTTCTCATGAATTTCTTCAATTGTAGTTTCTAACATCAAATTATCTTCTTCGCAAATATGAGAGATACTAGGAGAAGAAAAAATTGTCATGATTACCTATTTTAATGTCCTCTTGTTCATCAATGTCTTTCCTAATAAGAGAGATAGAGGGAGAGAAAAAAATAGGACTCTCAAAACTCTCATTGATTGGTTCTTCTAACAACATAATATCTTCTTTAGAAATAAGAGAGATACTAGGAGAAGAAAAAATATGATTGTTATGATTTCCTGAGATTTATTCTCTTCTATTAAAGAATTCTCATTGGGAGGGGATATGAGCTTTTTCTTAGCATGTCTAGATAGGTAAGATACTAACATTGTTTGACAAAAAATGAATCGTACTTCTAACCATCTTATGCAATGCTTCAATAATATAGAAAATGTATATCTAAAGATGAAAATTACCTTTATCCAATGTATGAAAAACTTTAAGAATGCAAAAAATGTGTATCCAAAAATAAAAATCATTTTTGTCAAACTTATACAAAGCTTTATGAATGTAAACATTATGCAAAAGTGAAAAGTACTTTTATCCATATTATGTAAAGTTTTAGAGATGTGAAAATTTTAAAATGAAATTATTTAGGAATAATTCAAAACATACTTACCCTAAATTGATGTTTTTGGCCTAGATGTATCAAACAAAAGTTACTGAAACTTTGTAGACTGATACTATATATTACCAGCAAGATTTAGAAGTATATAAACAAGGTTTTTGATTCTATAAAAGGTTTAAAAACTCTGCACTGGGACTAAATCGCCCAGAGGGGCATATGAATCCTAGTGAGGTTTATTTCATAATTTTTAGAAAAATTTAAGTGAAGTTTATGCCTTTTAGTTTGGATGATCTCTAGACTAAATGAAAATGCATATTTCAAATGATATTCAATCATTCAAGATGAAATAATGCAACCTTTGTGCACTGTCCCTAATGCAAGATTTAGAAACCCTAGATGTAGGTTAACTCATGCCAAACCTAATGAAAAGTTAATGCAAGCTATATCTAGGATTATAATGCACTCCAAATAAAAAATAATTATGGTCTAAATTTAGGTTTTCCAAAATGAAATAACATAAATAGTGTTCCAACTTTTGGGATGTGGAACACAACCTAGGTGTTTAAAGACCTAGGCCTATTTCCTTAAAGTTTCATTCAGGGAAACCCTATGGATCTCAATCCAAAGATGAAGTAGGAGAGAGATATATTTCAATAGGGTTTCCTAGGATAGGAATAGACAATAAATGAAGGTTCACCACCAAGCTAGGGCTTGGAAATACAAGACATGATTGAATCATTCAAAGTACCATGCAAGAGATAGCTAAATGACTTAGGCAATGAAATTGTAATATAGAATGATAAATTCAGGATGAATAGAGGTGCACCTGGAAGAAGGATGAGGTAAAAATAAGCTCCAAAACCCTGAAAACTTGTTTTTTAATTCTCATTACGACTCGTATGGTAGTATGGGCGATTTAGTCCAAACTAGGGTTTTTGTGCTAAAACTAAAATATGACACTGTATGATCTGAAACAACTAAAATCTATAAAATATGCTAAAGTGGGACTCATATGCCACAAGTGGTGTATCGGCATCACTTAGCCTTTTAAGAGGGTTAAGACCTGAATCTACTCTCCTATCTCTACTCTTCCTTCTACACTTTGTTTCTTGATCTGGAACCCTAATTTACAACATGTAGGTGACTTTTAGTGAAGATGACAACCTTTTGATGATGTGATGACTTTCTTCAACCTTGCATCCTAATATTCAAAGAATATTCAAGCTCCAAGATACCTAGATCTGCAATCACACATGTAGAGAGAAGGAAAAAAAATTGATTGTTAGGTAATTGAGGTTTACCTTAGTCAAAACCCATTTGGGTAATCAAACCAAATGATGAGATAATGAAACAAGGACATGAAAAATGAAGCATAGAACATGAAACATGAACAATGATAAATTGAATGATTCCTTGTAGATCAATAATATAACATGAAGTGTCCATAAAGGATGTAGCTTTAGATATTGAAATAAGTGTAGAAAAATTCTTAATCTTGGTCCTTGAATATAACATCACAAAACTAGCTCAACAACATTCTTGATGCTTGATGACCTTGATATGATGATGCATCTTGAATTGTTGCAAAAAATTATAAAACAATATTCCTTTGAATTATTTAAATATTCTCTTGAATTCTCTTGTGATGTTCCAGAAACTCTTGTAATCATAAAAATTCTATTAGGAATGCTCTCTTTAAAATGAGTGAAATAACCTTGTATTTATACATATTAATGTCAAATTTCTTGAAATTCCAACACTACAAGCTAACATCAGATCTAGGAGGAAACAATCCCACCAATAATTTGAATTAAATTTTATTTTGGGCCACATGTGACTCATACACCATAAGTGCCATATGAGTCCCATTAGTCTTAACTATGGGACACATTTTTAAAAAATTCTTAGAATGATATAAAATCTAGATTGGGGCTCAAAAACCTAGGTGGGAATGATATGACCAAGGTGGTGTATGAGTCCCTGATCACTAAATCTAGGCCACATAACCTAAAACACTTGAATTATTTTTGGTTTTTGGTTTATGTCAAGATTCTCCTTGAAAAGATGTATTAATTAAGGCTTGTAGATGAAAAATAAGGACCAATAAGGCATATATAAGCCCAATTAATTGATAAAAACCTAGATTAGTGTAAAATAATTAGGATACACTTTGTAACACCACAAATAATGAACCATTAAGTCATTTGGTTTACAAGGTCCCAAAACGTAATCTGAAGGTGCAAATAAATACACTTTACAACATTAAATTAAGGCAAAGTTAGGTCTATTTAGCTTAAAAGGGCCCTAAATATAATGTGAATGTAGAAAATGCATTACAACACTAGATCAAGGTAAAAATAGTTCTATTTTAGCATTAATCATTCCCAAATGAAGTAAAGAAAGGGGATACTTTCTCTGTTGCCACAAGTATAAGTCTTGTAATCCACATATTATTCAATAGTAGATAACTTTTCATTGTATGTATCAGGGAGAGTTATAAGAATATTATTCACAATCCTAGATTCATCTACTATAGCACCAAGTCCTCAAATTCCACCTACCAGCTCATCCACTCTGTAAACATATGATTTAGTTTTCTCATCTTCAGAAATATGCAGTACCTCAAAATGTGCCTACAAATTCTACAACTTTTCTTCTTTGACCTTTTCATCTCCTTCATGCATCTTTTCTAAAGCAGCCTAGAATTCTTTAGCAGTCTTTAGATTTTGAACCTTAATCAACTCTGACTACGAAAGACTATTCTTTAGAATGAACTTCACCTTATTGTTTCCTTCATGTGCCTTAATTTCAGTAGCTGTACTCAGACCATTAGGAGGAGTGTAAGTAGTCTCATAAGCTTTCTCAATATCATATCCACAATACTCGAAATATCCTTCCATCTATATTTTCTAGATAGAATAATTATTTCCATCTAAATTAATGTACTCAAAAGTGATATTTTCTACTATCTTTGACCCTCCTTGATCAGTTAATCTCTTCTCCAAGGAACAAAGATATGATACTAATTGTTGAACAAGAAAAATAAGAGGGTATGAATCAGTTGTGACCAAATTTAACCTTTAAAATTCCACTAAAAAATTAGATCACTCAAAAATTCTTCACTCTATTAATATGACTAATCATTAAGTGCAAAGGAAGAAACAAAAAACCACCACACATACACAATAACACCAAATTTGTTTGGAAACCCCAATAAGGGAAAAATCATGGCAAGGATTAGCTTACAATATAGTGAATGTTAAAACTAATTAGAAGGCTCATTCCCAGAGAAGGCTCACTAATAGAGAAAACATGACTCACTTTCCAGATAGGGACTCACTATCCAGCAAGGGTTAACCACCCTGAGGGCTCACTACCACAAAATTATAAAGAAGATAAAAGAGATTTTATACATAGAGAAAAAAAATCTCAATGCAAAAGAGATTTCCACCATAATTCTCCCAAACACTTGTAGTCATGCATGAATGATAGAGTACACCTTTATCTTATTACTTCTAGAAACTCAAAAATTATATCTCACACTGATCTACACAAACTAACATCACATATTTATTGATTCACATTTATCTCGCATCTATCTTGATTACATTTAGTTCTTTCACAAAAAACTTGACTTGTATTTATACCATCTTCAACTTTGAACCATCTCCAAAGTTAGCCACACACCACTTGCACTTTAAAATTCAAATTAGGTTAGCACCAAAATATTCTACAGTGGAATTAGAATGAGGGAGACCCAAACACACACTTCAACATGATTCCATAAGATTCAAAAATAGTGCTAAATACAAGGTCGAACAAACCAATGTAAAACACATAAATACATTAAGCACACATAACCTTACCATGAACCAATATTTTCAGATAATAAAAAACTTGAAAACATTCCCAACAAATTTTCTTGAAAACCATAAATCATAAGACTCGAACAAGAAGAAATCTGGATAAAATAGATTTCTCCCGGACCTTAGTTGAATACACTTTAAAACATAGTTCATATATAGTGAACATAACTCACATTGTAAAATGATCTAGAACACAAAAATTTGGATATAGGAACTTATAGGAACCATGATCAACATATTTGAACCACACGAACATATGATAAAATCCTAGAGAAAATATTGGAGCAACCACTAAACACCTGTAACCTTTTTTTATTACAATTTTATCAATATCCTCAATATATACAACCAATAACCATTATCCATGACAACAACAACTAGTTGATAACCAGTCAACCAATTGACATCAATGAAAACACCTTCATGATGTTGGAAAAAAAAGGATGGACAATTGAGAAAGGGGGGTGAATTAGTTGTTACATAAATTAAACTTATTCAACCTTTAATCTCAGATTTGATAATTAACAATGAAAGAATAAATAAAAAAACATCATAAACAAATGACCACCAATATTTTATATGTGGAAACTTTGTTAGGTATAAAGTTTGAAATACTTAAATTCCAAGAATCGACAAATACTTTAAATAAAATCAATTATATTCAAAATATAGTGATCATTCCATTCATCTAGACATCAAAGAAACAATTCGATTTTAAAACAACGACATAAAGTCAATAAGATAATTTCATATTCAATTCTAGTCTAAATACATACACATGTCATATTACACAAATTAGAGTTCTAAATATAGTAAATGATAATAATATCAGTTACAAATTGAGACTTAGGCATTCAGTCGCCTTAAGCTCTCCAATACATGATAAAGAATATATAAAGCATAAAAGAAGATGTCATATGTTGATCTTCATCCACAAGAAAATCTTCAACAAAGAAGACGAGAACAAAGATCAGGCACTTTTTCCACCCAACCTCGAAGCTTACGCTTCCCTGAAATTTCTTAGTCAATCAAGAAATACCCGACCCTAAACGAATTGCTTAGCAAAAAGTAGTCTACGAGCAAGATGGAATCTGGTGCATGTCTAGTTTAACTAGTAAAACCACAAGCATTTTCATTTTTCTAATTCATTTAAGAAATAAGAAATTTCGATACTAGGATATGGTAGAGAGTTCAATAAATCCATCTATTTCAATGGTCCTTAAATTACTTGGCCAAGTAAAATGTCATGCATGACAAATAATAGTAGTTTTGGAAAACGCAAAACTACGCTCTCTAATAACCCATATTCGGCACCTGTCCTGGAAGGTAACTTTCCCAATATATAGAATGCGAATTAATTATCAAGCATGCAAGTTTATATTCAAATAGAATAATCAATCTTTCACAAACACATGAAATGCACTTTCATTTTCAAGCAATATGGTTTTCAATGCAATTTAACTCACAGTTTTAAATCATAACTATGTTATGTTCATGTTCAATATGTAATTGAATTAATGTAATTTAAAAAGAAGGTGTATCTAGAGTATGTAATCAAAACATATTAAAACAAGAATAAATGAGCACACGTTCTTTTGGTTCAATCACTCGTAACATTCAAGTTTAGTTGAATTAAAACCTTCTCTAAAATTTGTTTCATTTTGAATTAAATATTAATTTAATTCCAATTTAAATAATTTTCTGGTTTTCATATTTTCATTTAAAATATAATCTTTATCTAATTCATAATCATTTCTAAGTTACACTTCAATTTCGTAACTGTTTGATATTATCTCAAAAATTGTCAAATTTTCACTATAGTTTTCAGCAAATTTTAATACTTGAAAATATTAAATCTTATCATTTAAAATCTGATTTTTAATCCATAATATTCCATTTGTATAATTCTGCAATTTATTTTCCTAAATGTCGGTTTCGTTTTATTTGAAAAGTGCATCTTTTTCTTGAAGGGTTGAAAACATAGCATGTTTCTAAATTGCATTCAAACAAACAAGTTTTTATTGTAATCTTTTCAAAAATCAGAAAATAAATTGAATAAATACATTCATGCTTGTTTATGGTTTTCTATTATAATTTTGTTCAAAATGATTTCATTGAAAATTCCATTTTGTTTGATTTTTTTTCAAACGTTTGCTAACACAGTGATTTTTTTAACGGTAAAGTTGCTAAATAAAGAAGCTGAAATTGATCAATTTTAAATAATCTATGTTTAAGAATGGTTAAATACTGATTAAATATGTCTACCTTAGTCCTCTCTTCTTGTGTTTCTTCTGGATCTGAAGATAATTCGTTGTTTTTCTGCTCTTTCTCTGATTTCTATTTGTTTTATGTTGCTCCTTGTCTTCTTTCTTTCCCGGTTCTCTGTCAATCTCATTGTGTGTACTTGGCTGAGTTGGAGATTGGTTATGTCTTTATAATCTCTATGCCTTTTCATTATCTTTCCTATGGCTATGTGTAGGAGGGCTACACTCAAATCCTACTATCTTCTCCTTTCTTTCCCACTCTATCTCCCATCCTCCTCCCTCTATTTCCTACGCATAAAGGAAACATAAATTAATTATGCTTTTCCCCAAATCCCTCTACCTAGGTGTGCCTATTATCCATTATGTTCAAGTGTATGAAAGGGAATAGGGAGCCCTGCCCCTTCGCCGCGTATGGAGGATGGAGGATGAGGTTCTCCACATTGCGTAAGGCTCCCCTGTCTGGCCACACCTTCCCTATTTTGGCAAATGCGTGGGGTGTGAGGGGACCCTGTAGCTACATGGGTGGGTGTAGGGAGATAGACTTCCTAGTTATGCCTGGTAGCGCCTATACTTCCACTCCAATCTGTAATGTGTGGGGGTGTGTAGGAAAGTAATAATTTCCAAAAAAAAACTATGCCTCCTCTCCTCTCAGATAAAGCTAAATAAAAATTGAGAAAAATATCCTTCTTTTCCTGTCTATGCTCAAAAACGGATTTTCTTAATTCCTCCCTCATTTCGAATTTCTTTTCCCAGACTTATCCTCTTTTTCTCATGCAATTCATGGAGTTAATCACAAGGCAAGATCCATAATTTTTTGTGATCTTCGGATCAAACATTTTAAACTCCAAGTTCCAAATTTCATTGCTTCATATTGATTGTAGATATTTTCTTCTTTTTGTTTAACTGAAGTTCTGTTTTTGAATGCAAATTCCAGTTTTGCATGTGAAATTGCTTTCTAATTATTTCCAATAACTCTATTTTAGGATTTTGTTAATTTCAAAATTTAAATCTATTCCTATTTTAGAATTTTCAATTTAAAAACAATAACTTTATTAAACACAACTTTATTCAATTTTAATTTTATTAAATTTTGAAATATACTCTATTTCATTACATTCTAAAATGCAAGCGACAATATTTCAAACAATAATAAAATATAGACTTAAATAATTTAATTATTTAAATAAGATCTAGTTTCTCACAATTTAATAAAATCATCATTTAAAGGAACACATATTTTTCCGCATTTTGGAGAAATCAATAAAACTATATTTTAAATTTGCAAACACAGTAATCACCAAATACATTAAAATATTATCTATGTGAGTATGTGAGATTCCATCAACTCATGAACATGAATCGGCTAAACGACTCTACCTGATCGTTGTTCTCGCCTTCCATCATGTTCACCTGTTCCTGCATTCACTTGCACTCGATTTATCATTAGTAATGACAAACTCTGACATAAATATAAATACAATTCAATTCATAATAATTGCATTTCAATTTCAATTGCATTTCAACTATCATTAAATAATCATTTAATTTCCATTAAAATATGAACATATTGATTAATACTTGCATTAAATAAAGCAATGAAATCCAAACGTGACATCCTTCCCCTCTTGGAAGAGATATCGTCTCGATGTCTTATTTGTCATTCAATAAGCATAACATCACCATCAATAAAACATACTATCCCAATCAGTAAACATAGTATCTCAATAGGTAAAGTATAGCATCTCAATCATAATGAAATAGTAACTAACAACATAGTTCTCAAACATAAGCATAAACAAATTATAGTAGGATCCATGCTATCAAAGTTCACAACATGCGAATCAAAAACCAGAGTATCAAGTATCTCTGCATAAAGAAAATGCTAATCTATGAAAGAAAATGAGGAAAATGACTATCTATCGTCACAAAATCCTCGTATGTAGCACTATCCTTAGTAAACTAGTCCCACTAGACCTTGTATTGAGTACTATCTCTGTTAACGCTTATCTATCAGCAACAAGATTAATGACTTTCAGTACATCAAAGGGTCCCACCAATCTTGGAGCCAACTTAATGATTTCAAAAAATAGATAAGATTTACAAAATATTCCTCCTATGCAGCAATCTTGTCCTTTCTAGACCTTGCTTCAAGTGTCCTTACTATCACATAGGGAAATTTTGTATGCTTCACACATACTTACTCTCCCAAAGAGCTTTATTCCACAAATACATATAATATATAATAATAACTATATTTGGTGATCGGAATTCATTGGTCTATGCATTTATCCTTAGTATAACCCAAATGGAAGAGGAATGTTGATGTATTATACACTACATTGTGGGTCCAATCCTTTCCTTTGAATTACACTATTAGACAACTCATAACCCAAGTCCATCTGCCACTTACACATTCATTATACTTACCATAAAGTACTTTACCTTAATTACTTGTCTATCTCGAGTATAACCTTGCTCCTAGACACTTATCAATTTTAATACTCCTCTGTACTTAGGCTTTATTATCAATTAAGTTCAATCCATAACTTCTATCTATTATTTCCTTTTTGACATTTTATCAAGTCCATGATTATATCCAAGCCTTCTCAGCTTTATTAGAGTTTCCTTTCTTCCATAAAATAGTCCAAACTTCCATTTTAGACTTACAATTCATTCAAGATTTAGTCCACCATTTAATTATTTGATTAAAATAATACAAAGGACATTTATTAAAATGAATGTATCAAGGTATGATTTTGGTTTTTGACAACCCTATCATCATTTGCTAAACTGAAATAACCTTTCAAGTTTACTAAGAATCTACTTCCCACTATATATTAATTAGGACCATAATCCTATAAGTTGAGTCTCCAAAAACTATTGGTTTCTTTGATGAGTCCATCCATTAGAACATTATGTTAATCCTACTTATCAAAGATAGATCATTTTCTCTTGTGTTCTACCATTTTCCTTCTGAAATCTCAAGAGAGTAACATGTCCTACCAATGATGATTTCAATTCTTTATTTCCTGGCATACTAGATATTACCTTGCTACGTTCTGAGTAGCTTCTTACTCTATCTTCTTCCAAATGATAGCGGATCCCTATCCAAAAATTCTCTTTGTCAATTCGATGTTCTAGCTCTGACACTATTTTCCTCGTTCCATTCTTGAATCTTTCAAATTTCGAACACATAGGTTCTTTTATATCCAACATTAGTCTATCTTTTGACTAAGTGATAACCTATTTTGACCTTACGCCATTATTAATCTTCATGTAATTGGTTATGGGTTTTACGGAGATAATTTTTTTCATTTAGCTTAGGACATTCATTATGTGGATTTTCTTTTGTCCTTGGATTATTTTCAAAGATGCAATTTTTCTCAACTCAATATAATTTGCTTGATTAATCTGATACTAATTTTCGAGTAATAATCCTCGTTCAATCACATTGATCTCTAGATAACAGCCAGTTTAATTGCATACCTAAACATCAAGCATAAGCATTCAACTCCATGAATTTCTTAATTATAAGAGTGTCTCAACTTCAATATTTCATTATAAGCACAAGTAACAATTATGATGTTATTCTCTGTAAGCTTTTTCAATATGTCTTGCTAAGTGAAAATTCCATGATATTCTTTCATGACAATAGATACTTCCTTTTGAAAGTGCTTCTCTTGTAATATAAGAGCTACTTAAAATAAAGTCTTGTCAATAATACGTCTTCTTTTATCTTACTAGGAATCCCTCATATGCTTCTATCCTTGTAAATTTTCATTAACTCCAAAAAATTTCAATCGCATGGGAAAATCTTAAACCAATATTCCCTTCCAATTCTTAGGATGGAATCCTTAATTGTTGACTAGTCTGATCGTTTATAGATTTCTCCACTTTATATGGCTAGCCAAGACCCAATGTACAACTCATTCAAGTTTAATTCCTACTTATAGGTATTTAAAGAATAATCCAATACATATTCAAACTTAATAGGTTTTATTCTCATCAAGGTCTCTCTCTCTTCATTGAATAAACTTCTTGTCCCAATTAGGTTATCTTTAACCCAAGGTTTCTTTCAAAGTATGTTCGTGATTTAGTGATTTAATCATTCTCATTAAGAGATTTTGGTGTGGTTCGCATAACGTCACATCTTACTTTATTTTTTCGCTCCATCTCAATGGCTTAATTAGCTAACCCTTTTTCTATCCATAGGTTTCTTATCATAATAAGCTTCAGTATTTTCATGACATGGATATATTTCATAAAGAAATAACATCGTTATTTAAATTCTCTACAAAAAGTATAGGAGAGTATAGAGACACTTTCTTCCAATCACGAGTCTCTTAGATCTTTCCTTGTCCATCCCATAGACAATTATCTTCCTTATCATGATCAAGTTATCTACCTATCCTTTTCTAGTGTATTGATAATAATATCCTTGATGTTTAGATCAAATAATCATAAGGTATACAGATCATAGTTCTTAACCTTTCCATTTGTACTTTTACCCTTGTGGTCATAAAATGTATGACTTAGTTGTCCTTATGAATTAAAAAGAAGTCATAACCAAGTCTCATTAGGTGTGGTACTTAGCTTGAGTCAATCCACTCTCTTTCTTCCACCCGCTTAGTGTTTCTGCAACTTTTGTTCTTCTTACATTGAAATTTTTAGTAATTTACTTGCTTCCTTGAAAAAGGTTTGTCATTCCTTCTTGTTGACTTTTTGTTGTTATTTTTTTATCTCATGGCATACCTTATTTACACTTTTCTCAAAGTTATATTTTTCATTGTTTTATTTATCTCATAGATTCAACATATTGGATCATTCAGTAGGAGATGCAATGAATAATCAACAACTAATAATATTCCATCTTCTTTCTAATATCCTTTTTTTTTTCCATACTTACTAACCTCTTTTGTTGATGTACTTCTTAACTCAAAGTGTTGCTTTCCTTGCAACTTCTAGGGTCTTGACAAATAAAGCCATGTTGCGTTCCTTTTTCCATTTTGGGACCATTATTCATAAGTTCTTTGATTCCAAAAACTTCAATAACATAAATGATTTCGGCTAGAGGAACCTTTCTCATGTCATTGACTATTTCTTCTGACATCTGTGGTCTTTTCTCAATTCCTTGGTTCTAACTCCTTTCTAACAATATCCTTTATTTTTACCCAAAATTTTTTCATGAGTTCCCCAATCTTTGAGGATACCTCATTCGTTCATATCCTTCTTGAACAATGTAATATATAATGACTTGCATACATAGATTCATAGTGATTATACTAATCCAAGAGTTCCTGACTCTCTCTCAATTGTAAGTTTCTACAATTCAATTTATCTTATTCCTACTCATTCTTTTTTTCTTAGAGTCATGTATGTACAAGTTATTCTTCCTAACCTTCCTACATACCCTGATTGCATAATCTTCCGCAATCCTAGGTCTTATCATAAGTTGATGATTTAGGAATTCTGATTCCAGGGACGAATCTTTAACTAGCCCCATTTTACCCAAGTTACTAAGACTTACATCTTCCTTTTTCACTTCTTTAAGTTCTTTTCTCTTGTCGTTCTGGAACAAGAACTTTTCAACCTTTATCTTCCGATAAGGTTTATGCATTATTGTGTAATGAGCTCATAGGTTGCAGTGCAAAACTTAGTTGCTCTGATACCAAATGTAAAGTTTGAAATACTTAAATTCCAAGAATCGACAAATACTTTAAATAAAATCAATTATATTCAAATTATAGTCATCATTCCATTCATTTAGACATCAAAGAAACAAGTCGATTTCAAAACAATGACATAAAGTAAATAAGATAATTTCATATTCAATTCCAGTCTAAATACATACACGTGTCATATTACACAATTTAGAGTTCTAAATATAGTAAATGATAATAATATCAATTACAAATCGAGACTTAGGCATTCAGTCGCCTTAAGCTCTCCAATACATGATAAAGAATATATAAAGCATAAAAGAAGATGTCATCCGTTGATCTTCATCCAAAAGAAAATCTTCAACAAAGAAGATGAGAGCAAGGATTAGGCACTTTTTCCGCCCAACCTCGAAGCTTAAGCTTCCCCGAAATTTCTTATTCAATCAAGAAATACCTGACCCTACATGAATTGCTTAGCAAAAAGTAGTCTACGAGCAAGATGGAATCTAGTGCATGCCTAGTATAACTAGTAAACACACAAGCATTTTCATTTTTCTATTTCATATAAGAAATAAGAAAGTTCGATACTAGGATATGGTAGAGAGTTCAATAAATCCATCTATTTCAATGGTCCTTAAATTACCTGGCCAAGTAAAATGTCATGCACAACAAATAATAGTAGTTTTGGAAAAAGCAAAACTACGCTCTCTAATAACCCATATTCAGAACCCGTCCTGAAAGGTAACTTTCCCAATATATAACATGTGAATTCATTATCAAGCATGCAAGTTTCCATTCAAATAACCTAATCAATCTTTCACAAACACATGAAATGCACTTTCATTTTCAAGCAACATGATTTTCAATGCAATTTAACTCACAATTTTAAATCATAACTATGTTATGTTCATGTTCAATATGTAATTGAATTAATGTAATTTAAAAATAAGGTGTATATCAAGTATGTAATCAAAACATATTAAAACAAGAATAAATGAGCACACGTTCTTTCGGTTCAATCACTCATAACATTCAAGTTTAGTTGAATTAAAACCTTCTCTAAAATTTGTTTCATTTTGAATTAAATATTAATTTAATTCCAATTTAAATAATTTTCTGGTTTTCATATTTTCATTTAAAATATAATCTTTATCTAATTCATAATCATTTCTAAGTTACACTTCAATTTTGTAAGTGTTTGATATTATCTCAAAAATTGTCAAATTTTCACTATATTTTCAAAAAAAAATTAATACTTGAAAATATTAAATCTTATCATTTAAAATATGATTTTTAATCCATAATCTTCCATTTGTATAATTCTTCAATTTATTTTCTTAAATCTCGATTTCATTTTATTTGAAAAGTTCATCTTTTCTGAAGGGTTGAAAACACATCATGTTTCCAAATTGCATTCAAACAAACAAGTTTTTATTGTAATCTTTTAAAAAATCAGAAGATAAATTAAATAAATAAATTCATGCTTGTTTATGTTTTTCTATTTCAATTTTGTTCAAAATGATTTCATTGAAAATTCCAGTTTGTTTGATCTTTTTTCAAATGTTTGCTAACACTGTGATGTTTTTAATGGTAAAGCTGCTGAATAAAGAAGCTGAAATTGATCAATTTTAAATAATCTATATTTAAGAATGGTTAAATACTGATTAAATATGTCTACCTCAGTCCTCTCTTGTTGTGTTTCTTATGGATCTGAAGATGATTCGTTGTTTTTCTGCTCTTTCTTTGAATTCTATTTTTTTTCCATGGCTCCTTGTCTTCTTTCTTTCCCGGTTCTCTGTCAATATCATTGTGTGTACTTGGCTGAGTTGGAGATTGGTTATGTCTTTATAAGCTCTATGCCTTTTCATTATCTTTTCTATGGATGTGTGTGAGGGCTGCACTCAACGCTTACTATCTTCTTCTTTCTTTCCCACTCTATCTCCCATCCTCCTCCCTCTATTTCCTATGCATAAAGGAAACATAAATTAATTATTCTTTTCCCCAAATCCCTCTACCTGGGTGTGCCTATTCTCCATTATGTTCAAGTGTATGAAGAGGAATAGGGAGCCATGTCCCTTGGCTGCACATGGAGGATGGAGGATGAGGTTATCCACATTGCGTAAGGCTCCCCTGCCTGGCCACGCCTTCCCTATTTTGGCAGATGCGTGGGTTGTGAGGGGACCCTGTGGCTGCGTGGGTGAGTGTAGGGAGACAGACTTCTTAGTTATCCCTGGCAGGGCCTATACTTCCACTCCAATCTGCAATGCGTGGGGGTGTTTAGGGAAGTAATAATTTCCAAAAAAAACCTTTGCCTCCTCTCCTCTCAGATAAAGCTAAATAAAAATTGAGAAAAATATCCTCCTTTTCCTGTCTATGCTCAAAAACAGATTTTTTTAATTCCTCCCTAATTTCAAATTTGTTTTCGTAGATTTATCCTCTTTTTCTCATGCAATTCAGGGAGTTAATGACAAAGCAAGATCCACAAATTTTGTGTGATCTTTGGATCAAACATTTTTAACTCCAAATTCCAAATTTGATTGCTTCATATTGATTGTAGATATCTTCTTCTTTTTGTTTAACTGAAGTTCATTTTTTGAATGCAAATTTCAATTTTGCACGTGAAATTGTTTTCTAATTATTTCCAATAACTCTATTTTAGGATTTTGTTAATTTCAAAATTTAAATATTTTCCTATTTTATAATTTTCAATTTAATAACAATAACTTTATTAAACAAAAATTTATTCAATTTAAATTTTATTAAATTTTGAAATATACTCTGTTTTATTACATTCTAAAATGCAAGCGACAATATTTCAAACAATAATAAAATATAGACTTAAATAATTCAATTATTTAAATAACATCTACTTTCTCACAATTTAATAAAATCATCATTTAAACAAACATATATTTTTCCATATTTTGGAGAAATCAATAAAACTATATTTTAAATTTGCAAACACAGTAATCACCAAATACATTAAAATATTTTCTATGTGAGTTTGTGAGATTCCATCAACTCATGAACATCAATTGGCTAAACAACTCTACCTGATCATTGTTATCACCTTCCATCACGTTCACCTGTTCCCGCGTTGACTTGCACTCGATTTATCATTAGTAATGACAAACCCTGACATAAATATAAATACAATTCAATTCATAATAATTGCATTTTGATTTCAATTTCATTTTAACTATCATTAAATAATCATTTAATTTCCATTTAAATATCGACATATTGATTAATACTTGCATTAAATAAATCAATGAAATCCAAACGTGACATCATTCCTCTCTTGGAAGAGACATCCTCTCGATGTCTTATTTGTCATTCAATAAGCATAACATCGCCATCAATAAAACATACTATCCCAATCAGTAAACATAGTACCTCAATAGGTAAAGCATAGTATCTCAATCATAATGAAATAGTAATTAACAACATAGTTTTCCAACATAAGCATAAAAATTCAATAGTAGCATCCATGCTATCAAAGTTCACAACACGTGAATCAAAAACTAGAGTATCAATTATCTCTGCATAAAGAAAATGCTAATCTATGAAAGAAAATGAGGAAAATGACTGTCTATTGTCACAAAATCCTCGCATGTAGCACTATCCTTAGTAAACTGGTCCCACTAGACCTTGTACTGAGTACTTTATCTATTAACGCTTGTCTATCACCACCTGGATTAATGAATTCTAGTACATCAAAGGGTCCCACAAATCTTGGAGCCAACTTGATGATTTCCAAAAATACGTAAGATTTACAAAACATTCCTCTTATGCAGCAATCTTGTCCTTTCTAGACCTTGCTTCAAGTGTCCTTACTATCACATAGGGAAATTTCATATGGTTCACACATACTTACTCTCCCAAAGAGCTTTATTCCACAAATACATATAATATATAATAATAACTATACTTGGTGATCAGAATTCATTGGTCTATGCATTTATCCTTAGTATAACCCAAATGGAAGAGGAATGTCGATGTATTATACACTACATCGTGGGTCCAATCCTTTCCTTTGAATTACACTATTAGACAACTCATAACCTGAGTCCATCCACCACTTACACATTCATTATACTTACCATAAATTACTTTACCTTAATTACTTGTCTATCTGAAGTATAACCTTGCTCCTAGACACTTATCAATTTTAGTACTGCTCTACACTTAGCCTTCATTATCAATTAAGTTTAATCCATCACTTCTATCTATTATTTCCTTTCTTCCATAAAATAGTCCAAACTTCAATTTTAGAGTTACAATTCATTCAAGATTTAGTCCACCATTTACTTATTTGATTAAAATAATACAAAGCACATGCCAAACAATAAAATATTAATCCATAAGGATCCGCAACATGATAGCACCATCATGTTGGCCAAGAACATGAAAACCTTTAAACACAGAAAGGAAAATATTTGATCATGAGTACACCGATCAATGCAGACATATGACAATGATAGAGCATGATCTAAAAAAATAATTGAACATTATAGCAGCATACACAACAACTCAATTTACCATAATTGGATTATGTTTTTCCAGAAAAACCTCTTACAGTAACAAAATAATTGTATGAACTCATAAATTCATATCTCGCTCCAATCTTGATGCGTACCACTAAAACTTTTGAACAAAATACTACATAGCCTCAGAAAGAAACTCTTTAAAGCACAATCCTTTATTATCAATGTACACAAATTTCCACCATTCTTATCTTCATAGCTTCATAGACTTCCTGCAACATATTTTTTTCTAATTTTATCAATCTCCTTGACATATACAACCTTTAGAATCACCAATGCTAATAGTTTTGACATTAATGACAACCACATATCAACAAAATAACCACAAAATCCAACAATCTACCCCTTTGGAATTTATGACAAGACATGATGTGAAAAATATCATCAACACAACTAACTCTTCACAAAATTTTCTTCTCCTCCTTACATTGCTCTTCCATATTCTCCCTTTTAGTACTTATTGCACTTATCCCCCTTTCTTATACAAAGGATTTTTACATTACTCTTCTCCCCCTTTGACATCAATGGAAAAGGTACAAAAGCTCTGAATCATCTGACTACTCTCCCTGAGTAGCAGCCACCACAACATCAATTTGAAACAAGATCTAACTATAGGTGCATAGATTGATGCAAATAATTGCATCTTAGTTAATTTTAGGAGGGGAAATCACTACTAACTTTCCTCTGTGATACTCAAAAGTATCCTTAGGGAAAATTTTAGTAAATATATTTATGATTTGTTCCTTAGTGGGCACATGTTCCAATCTGACTTCTTCATCACTCACTTTGTCTCGCAAAAAGTGATACTTGATAGATATATGTTTTGTCTTTGAATGCAACACTGGATTCTTGGAAATTTTTATGACACTTGAATTGTCACAAAATATAAAAATAGTCTCATTATACTCAATAATGATATCTCTCAGAATCTATTTCATCCATAATACTTGAGTGTAATTGTTTGGAACAAAAATATATTTTGCCTCAATAGTAGATAAGTAAATGCAATTTTTATTTTTACTTAGCCAAGACACCAACTTCTTCCCTAGGAAGAATGCACCACCACTTGTAGTTTTTTGATCATATACATCTCCTGCCCAATCTGCATATGTAGAGGAATTCAGAGTAAGATCATCATCCTTAGGATACCAAATACCAAAATCAGCTATTCCTTTCAGGTATCTGAAAATTCTCTTTATTGTAGTCACATGTGATTCCTTTGGATCGTCTTGATATCTAGCAACCATGCACACAACATTCATAATATCTAGTATGGTCTAAGTCAAATATATCAATCCACCAATCATTGACCTATACCTTGTTTGATTAGCCTTAGGAGAATCATCATTCTATGTTAACTTCCATCCACTTACCATGGGTGTACTAACTGGTTTTTAGTCTTCCATGCCAAACTTTTTCAGTAACTCTTACATATTTGGGCTAAGATATGCAGATTCCATCATCTAATTGAGTTATTTACAACCCTAAAAATAATTTCATCTCTCCTATCATTGACATCTCAAATTCACTTTTCATTTCATCAACAAACTTCATGCATAAGTCATCATCAACTTCAAAGATAATGTCATCAACAAAAACTTCAATAATCAACTCTTTATCTTGATCCATCTTGAAATACATATTGATGTCAACAATACCTTTATTGAATCCAAGCTTCAACAATTATTTATCCAATCTAACATACCATGCTCTAGGAGCTTGTTTGGGTCCATATAGTTCTTTCTTCAATCAGAAAACCATGTCTTTTTTGTTAGTCAATTGAAATCCATCTGGTTTCTCTAAATAAAATTCTTCTTCTAACTCACCATTGAGAAATGCTAACTTCACATCCATTTGATAGACTTTGTAATTCTTGACTTTAGCATAAGGAAGAAATAACCTTACAACTTTAATTCTAGCAACAGGGGCAAAGGTTTCTTCAACTTTAACCACTTCACCTTGCTCATTCATCTTGAATTGAAACATGTGTGTGAAAATAATGGTCTAACTAATAAGATAAAATAACACACCAATGAAACAGTAAATTGAAGGAAACTAATTAGAAAAGACAAAACAAACTCTAAATAGTAGCAGCTCCTTCAAATGCATCCCATTTTCTTCTATCTCCAAGGATTTGATACAAGTTACTGGCTCTCAGTTGGTGTAAGAAATAACTTGTTGAAATGACAACTTAGGAGAATGAGATTTATGTAGCATGCATGTCTATTACTATGTGATTTAAGCTATGAAGTTGAATAACTAAAATTATATGAACTTGAAAATGATTATGCTAAAATTCTGATTTGAATGCAACTATAACGATTATGCTAAATTCACAAAATCTAGGATCCTTTTCAACTCACAAGAGGGTTGTATTTATAGATTTTTGGAGGCAAGAATCTAGCTGGCCAAGGTCAATGGTTGATTTCAAACCTGTCAAGATGAATGCTGCGAGATTGAGAAGTTGAGAAAAAGATGGAAGGTTGAGAGAAAAATGGGAGATGTTTCCTCCTATACATCCTTCTCCATTCAAAAATGAAGGAAAGTTGCCATTTGTGCACTTCATTTATGAGGAGTTAGTTGGTAGTTGAGGAAAAATCCATAATTAATTAAATAAATTTATTTAATTACATGTGACAAAGACCTAGAAGTTTCTATAATTAAATAAATAATATTTAATTATGTGTGAGGGATGGTAAAAAAGCATTGTAATTAAATATATAAAATACTCAATTAAAAATGAAAAGAAGAAAGTTTCTAATTAAATATTTTAGAATATTTTATTATATGAAGAGAATAAAGTTTCTTATTAAATATTCTAGAATATTTAATTATAAGAAAAGAAGAAAGTTTCTAATTAAATATTTTAGAATATTTAATTATATGAAAAGAAGAAAGTTTCTAATTAAATATTTTAGAATATTTAATTATATGAAGAGAAGAAAGTTTCTAATTAAATATTTGAAATATTTAATTAAATGAAGAGTGAAGAATTAGAAAGTGTATAGTTAAATATTCAAAATATTTAATTAAATGTGGAAAAAGAATTTAGAGGAATATTCCATTATTTGGATTTAAAAATTCAAACTTAGAATTATATGATAATTAATATAAGTAAATTATGGAATTTATTTAATTTAACTAAGAAGAAGATGGTAATAATTAAATATACTTATTCATTTAATTAAGTTAGAAGAATTAGAAAAGTGAATGATATAGATAAATAATTAAATTTATTTATATGTAGATAACTTTAGAAGATTATTAAATAATTCATATTTAATTAATTAACAAGCTTGATTTATAGTGACCATTTCTAGATGTATACACTAACCACTTCACCTTGCTCATTTAGCTTATTCCGAAAGACCCATCTGGTTCCAGTCACATTTTTATCCTGAGGTCTAGGAACAAGAGTCCATGTATCATTTTTCTCTATCTGCGACAACTATTCCTTCATTGCTTCCATCCAATGTTCATCTTTGCATGATTTATTGACATTACTAGGCTTAGTCTTGGAAATCAGGCAATATTCTTCTACAATCCTTCTTCAAGTCTACACACCTTTGTTCTTGTCTCCTATAATCTGATTTTCAGAATGATTTAGCTTTACATACCTTGGAACTTTTGGATTCTCTCTAACTTCTAGTTCTTTTGTTCTTTCTTTTGCATTTTCACTAGCTTCTTCTTCATGATTTTCTTGATTCACCCAAATA
Organism: Sequoiadendron giganteum; assembly: GCA_007115665.2. NCBI lineage: Eukaryota > Viridiplantae > Streptophyta > Pinopsida > Cupressales > Cupressaceae > Sequoiadendron > Sequoiadendron giganteum. Next base: position 729,314,875 of record CM021101.1, read on the forward strand.
ATTTGAATTTGATTATGTGTTTGTGTATTCTTTCCATTATCAATACTATCTTTCTGGTCATCTAAATCATATCCATAGTATTTGGATGATCTAACAGTGTCTTCATCAACTCTGACATTTTCACTTTCAAACATTTTTTTCAATCTTTAATCATAGCACCGATATGCCTTGCTCTTAGTAGAGTAACCCAAAAATATTCTTTCATCACTTCTACCATCAAACTTGCCAATATCTTCATCTCTCTTAATATAAAATCTACTTCCACATATTTTGAAATACTTAATAGTAGGACTATAACCAAACCATAGTTCAAATGGAGTCTTACCATATTTACAATTAAAATTTACCTGGTTGATAGTGTATACAACAGTGCTTACAATTTCTCTCCAATAGATATGAGGAACATTACCTTCCAACATCATAGTTCTAGTAGCATCTAGAATTGTTTTATTCTTCCTTTCAAAAAATTCATTCTGTTGAGGGGTCTGGGGAGTAGATAATTGTGTTTTGCTTCCATTATCTTCACAAAATTTAATAAACTCCTGGGAAGTGAATTCACTACCTCTATTTGATCTTAAGCATTTGACCTTCAAACTTGTTTTATTTTTTTCCAAAGCCTTGAAACATTTGAACTTTTCTAGAGCTTCATGTTTTTCTCTCAAGAAAGCAACCCATATCATCCTAGAGTAATCATCAATGATCAACATAAAGTACCTTTCTCTAACACTCAACAAGTTATGTTTTAATCCTTCAACATAAAGAACATCATCAGTATTATATTTACCACCAAGAGAAGTAGTACCTCTTCCAAAAATCACAACAAAATTGTTATCTTGAAATATTACAACACAACCATCATAATTTTCCAAACATAGAAACTTAATTTTGTCGCTAGTCATATGCTATGAGCATCCGCTGCCAATCACCCATGCATCCTTTTCATCAATTTTGGCTACAAGAGCTTTCTCAATATTCTGATTGCTAGCAGATTAAGTGCACATCATACCATATTCCTTGATAGCGATGAATACCCACCCATCTTCATTTCCAATTTCTTTATTAGATTCATCATCAGTAACACCTTCTTCAACATAATAACATTTCTTTTGAAATCTAGACTTGTCAGGTTTATACTTAGAAACTCTTTCAGATAACCTTGATGCAAAATCACCTATCTTACTACAAAAGAAACATTTAATAGGCATTTTTCCTTTATACTTACCATGTCCTTTGGATTCTCTTATCACAATCAATGCTTCCAGTAATTCTAGCTCTCTTTCTTCATCCTCAATTTGTCTCATCTCATCTTCATACTTGAATGTCTTTCTGGAACTTTCTCCCGGATTATATCTCTGTTGGATTTTTCTAGATATAGTAGCTTTAAATGTAGATTCTTTTTCGAGTAGACTCACCAAATTCAGTCAACTTAAAGGCAACAAGTTTACCAATCAACATGTCTCTTGTCACATTTGTTATTGTCCTGAGTTCTTCAATAGAATGAGCTTTGTAAGAGGCGGGCACTGATCTCAACACTTTGGCCACAATCTAATCTTCTTCCATAGATCCATCGATGCACCTGATACCCATCACTAGTTCATTTAACTTTTGCATGAAAGAAACAATGTTTTCATCTTCACTCATCTTCAAGTTCTCCCATTTTATTTTCAAACTTGTTAGCTTAGCAATCTTCACTTTTGCATCTCCTTCAAACAATGTCTAAAATTTCTTCTAGATCTCATGTGCAGTCTTTAGACCTATCATGTTTTTCATCTCTGAATATGTCAAAGCACTCAATAATTCTTCAATAGCCCTGATATTATTTTCAAATTCTTTGATCTCATTAGGAGTAGTGGCACCATTCTAAGGAATATTATATTTGTTCTTTGTAATCTTCTAGAAGGGTTCACCAATACACTTCAAATGACACTACATTCTGACTTTCCATAGATATTAATTTGTACCATCGAATCTGGGACTATCCTTCTTGTATGATGCCATATCGGATCACCTCAATCTATTAAAATTCTTCAAAGGAACCAACTCTGATACCAGTTGTTGGAAAAACAAGGATAGACAACTTACAGGGGGGGTGAATAAGGTGTTAAGAAAATAAAACTTATTCAACCTTAATCAACCTTTAATCTCAAATCTAGTAATTAAGAGTGAAAGCATAAATCAATAACACATCAAAAACACATGAACACCAAGATTTTCTACGTGGAAACTCTGTTAGGGTAAAAACCATGGTGGATGTTAGTCCACAAGATTATACCCTGTTAGAAGTGTACACATCTAAAAATGGTCACGGTTAACCAAACTTGTTAATTAATTAAATATGAATTATTTAATTAATATTCTTAAGTCATCTACATATAAATAAATTTAATTATTTATTTATATTGTTCATTTTTCCAATTCTTCTAGTTTAATTAAATAAATAGGTTTATTTAATGCTATCTTCCTCTTAATTAATTAAATAGATTTCACAATTTATTTATATTAATTATCACAAGTTTAAATTCTAAATGTGAATGATATTCTTCATTTCACATTTAATTAAATATTTTCAATATTTAATTAAAAGGCCTTTTCATATTTCTCTCACACATATTTAAATATTTATTTATTTAAATTATGGGGACACCTTCCATTTGTCTCTTAATCTTCCATCCATCTCTTAAAATTCCATCTTCTTTTCAAATTCTCGATCTCTCACCGTTCATCTTAACAGGTTTGAACTCAACCGTTGATCTGAGCCAATTGGATTTTTGCCTTCAAAAATCTATAAATACAACCCTCTTGTGAGTTGAAAAGGACCTTGAATTCTAGATTTTATGCGTAGTTATTATAGTTACATTTTTGTTTTATCAACATTTTAATATCATAAACATTTTTAATCCTATAGATTAAATCATATAGTCATAAATATGCATTTTTAAATCAATCTTGTTCTCCTAAGTTGTCATTTCAACAAGCTACTGCTTACACAACTGAGAGCTAGCACCTTTAATCAAATCCTTCGAGATAGAGGATGATGGGATGAATTTGAAGAAGTTGTTTGAGTTTGCATTAATGCTTTCTAGTTTAGATTTCTTTAATATAATGTATTATCAGTGTGTTATTTTTCTATTTAATTAGTCCACTTATTCCAACACATATTTTTTGTGCCCACCATGGGGCATCCCCTCGTTTTAATCTTTTATTTGCAGATTTTTCTGACAGTTGACGGATTGGAGTTGCACTTTGGCGCATACAATCTTTCTTTCATCGCATACAGACACTGTTTCAGCGCATCCTGATACTGTTTCGGCACATACAGACACTGTTTCGGCACATACAGACACTGTTTCGGCACATTTAGGCATTGTTTCAGCGCATCCCGTAACTATTTTGGCGCATTTGAGGTTCTGTCCCAGCACACATAGGGAATTTGTAAAACAAAATTTTTGATTCCGATGCCATCCGGGGATAAAATTTTTATTTTTCAGTTTTTAAGAAAATGAACCAATCCTAGGATAGAAATTTAAAATTTGGAATATATCAATCCTAGGGTAGTCACCACATGCTATTTTTTTGCAGTTAAAATGAACCCCATGCCTATTGTGAAGCAAAATCTTCACTTAGATTAATTCACTGTCATTTGATGCTATAAAAAGAACATTGTTTGCTTTGTTTGTGGCAATAGGTCTATGCTCTCCCCTTAACTGGGTGACCAAAATACTAGACTGCCTTTTCATTTTCATGCAATGTTTACAATTTCTTACATCCTTTAGAAGGCCTGCCCTAGTGGGAAAAAGTACTGACCCTACAAGAACAACCTAAGTGGGAACAACCAAAGCTAGGTTTTCCAACCCCCTATAATCAAAAGTGAATTCAAGGAAAGTCCACAATTCGACAATAGTGTGTAGAGATAACCATCCCCAAAGTCTTTGTTCTAAAGATTGGGAGGTCTCCTGAAGGAGTTTATCTGTTGCCACGCCGAACGAAAACCTTGACTATGAACCATAGTGTAGAAAGCCAGCCGAGTCAGTATCCAAACATCATCTTAATCACGGTGCAAGGGGAGGGAAGAATCTGCACCCAAGACACTCACCATATGGTCACCATAGATTGTTTTCTCAAGGGATTCAGTATCCACTTCCGTCACTTTGAGTACACACCTGGAAAAGATAAAAACACGGGCGCCCTCTAGGGGGTGACATGGCTGTGTGAGTCGAAGCGATTTTAAGTTGTGGGTTGTGGTTACTATGATGACCTATTTGAAAAATTAAGTGAGTCTATCTGAACTGCTTATTTTGTTAAAAACTTGTGAAAATCTCAAGAACATACACTCTTTGTTTAGATTTTAGGATTAACAAAACAAATTGTCTGCTTCTCTATGCTATGTTTTTCACATTTAAATCAGATTAAGATTATCCAAAAATATTGAAACTGTCCAAACACGTCTGTCTCAGAGGTCTAGCGTATATTTTAGTGCATCTTGGGTCTATTTCGGCGCATTGCTGCTCTATTTCGGTGCATTGCTGCTCTATTTCAGTGCATTGTTGCTCTGTTTTAGTGCATCTGTGCTCTATTTCAGCATATCTATGCTCTGTTTTGGCACATCTGTGCTCTGTTTCGGTGCTTCTATGCTCTGTTTCAGCGCATCTATGCTCTGTTTTGGCACATTTGTGCTCTATTTTCACACATCCAGTAACTGTTTTGGCGCATTTAGTATCTATTTTGGAGCATTTGTTTTCCGAGCCTAGGTAATTTTTTGACATTCAAAAATCAAGTCTTATCAGTCTAGTCTTTCCCATGCTTAGAGTTTGGAAGTCTACAACCTTTGCTAAAAATTCTCTAGAAAGAAAGATTAGAAAGCCCAAGAAGTCTCTCAGTTATAAGAATATATTGAAGAAGAGGAAACTTCTATACCAAATTTGAAAGGTCCTGCTTGAACACAGAACCTTTATTCACCAATATCATGACTATATTAGGGGTTTCATTGATGATTATGCTATAGAACCTTTATACTCACGAGCCTTCTTTCAAAGAAGAGCTCTTACTCAAAGGCACAACCATAGTCAACGTATTCATTCTTCTTATATTCCCTAACCTGCAATCACTTACGCTACTCAATCAAATCAAATTCTGCAATAGAGAACTCAAACACATTATGCATTCATCCAATTCATCTTTCTACAAAGCTAAGATCAAACTTCACAAAGTGCAAAATCATCTTTATTTTCGATCTTTGGTTTTATTCCGGCAAACAGGATTTTCATCATTTCAGTCAGGGAATCACGAGCTAAAGATTAAAAATCTTTTTTGTCATAGAATCTTCATTCTATCTTGACTTTCATATCCATCACCATTGCACTATTTCATTCCTTTGATCAAGGTTAGTAGAATTTGAGTAACATTTATGCCTGCTATCACGAGATCTCAAAAGCACATAAAGAAAGACGAAAGCATAGTAAGTGGAATGGGTGACAATAGTGAGAGGGAAGAGATTCCTTGGCGTAGTTCAAATACTGAAGAGATAATAGAAGAAAAGCTCCAAGAGGCAAAACATGATCCCTAATTCCATACTCTTATGGAAAGGATTTTAGAATGAAACAAGGAAAGATATTTCCTTTCATTAGCTAATCAGGGAGCTAAGTTACCTATTGAATTTGACACAGAAGGGATTAAAGAGGATCTTGAAATTCCTCTCAATGATTTTGGTGCCCTTACTCAACAGATAAAGGAATTACAAGGGCAAATAAAAGAGATGCAAGGGGGTACAATGAAGAAGTATGTTTTGGATGACATATGTCCTTATCCATTTGATAGGAGTCTTCAAATGATTCCTTTTCCAAAACATTGTGAAATCCCTAAATTTGATAGGTATAATGGGAAAACTGACCCCATTGAGCATGTGAGGGATTTCTGAAATATGAGCTTAGAATTTTCTCATGAAGATACCTACTTAATGCGATTGTTTCCATGAAGTTTGGGTGGACAATCCATGGAGTGGCTTTCAAAGATCACTCCCCCCATCAAAACTTTTGAGGAGTTAATAAACAAGTTTATATCATAATACTCCTACAACATCCAACACCAAATAACTATGCTTGATCTTTGTAAAGTAAAACAAAAAGTAGGGGAATCTTTCACCACATTTTTACAAAGGTGGAGAAGGGTGTTTGCTAGATACTCCCACCCTGTTCCTGAAAAAGAAAAGATGGAGATCTTTATTGATAGTTTGAATCAGGAAATGAGTTATAGAATTAACCTTCATTGTCCTCAATCATTTGAAAAATTGATTGAAAATGCGATTATTATAGAAGGTGCTTTGATCAAGCATGGAGTTCTGAAAATTGATAAAGAGGGTTCAAATTCATACAATAATAAAAACAACCATAGTAACAACAATGACAAGTCATGATTTTGGACCCGAAATAAAAATGTTGTGAATGATGGGGTAGTAGGTGCTAACAACATAAATACGAAGCCTACCGTCTTTAATGTGTCAGGTGTTCAATGCAGCAATAATGCTGGAAATTCTAGCACCCAAGGCAATATTTCCAATCAAGGAAACACAACTAACAATCGTGGAAATAATTTTGGCAATAATCAAAATTCAAATACACCCAGATCTTCATATTATTCAAATCGACGGAGTTTTACTCCCTTGGGCCAATCTTCGGAATCCATTCTCAAAGAGTTATTAAATCAAAACACTATTACATTGCCACCGCAAAGAGACTATGAGCCTCGAGTTAAACCACCATCATGGAATGAATCACATTTATGTGATTATCATAGGTGCAAAGGTCATAAGACAAACAATTTCCAAGGGTTGAAGAATATTTTTTAGGACTTTATTGATAACCATACCATCATAGTTGAGGGACATAATGTCAATAATGACCATCAAGCATTCAAGAATCCACTCCCTAATTATCAAAAAAGGGGAATCTTCGGGTGATAAAGGCAAGAAGGTTAATTATATCCATGATGTCATTATCAATCATATTTATACTTATGATCCTCAAATCAACATTATCCGAATCAAAGGTAAGCAAGAATATCAAGAAGTCAATGCTACGACAAGGGGACAAGCCAAAATTATTATCAAAGGAAGCTCATCTAAAGCCACAATTCCCCCTCCAAACCAATATAATTTGTTTGATCAACTGGGAGAAACATCAGCCCAAATTTCTATCTTGGCACTTTTAAATTTATCACCGGCCCATTAAGACATTCTAGAAAAGGCACTTGTTGATAAAACTGTATCCCCTGATCTGGATATCAATAAATTTTAGGCCATGGTGGGACACTTGTCCTCATCCACATGTTTATCCTTTACTGGAAAAGATGACTCATCCATAACCCATCCACATAATTCATCACTCTATTTAGAAGTCATGGTTCACAAAGCCCGCATTAGATGTGTCCTCATAGATGGGGGAGCCGGATTAAACATTTGTAATTTGAAATTGGTCCTAGCTTTGGGATATTCAACAAAATCTATAGATCCACGGAGGAAAATTACAATCAAGGCATATGATGATGAGGAAAGGACTTCCAAAGGCCTCATCATGCTACCAATCAGAGTGGGACATATTGTAAAGAATACCTTTTGTTAGGTTCTCGATTGGAATCTAACCTATAATATACTATTAGGTTGTCCATGGATCCATAACATGCAAGTTGTTTCTTCTACTTATCATCAATGCTTGAAGTTTCCATATGATAGATAGGAAGTAACAATACCCACTGATCACATTAGCAGTCAAACTTGTTCTAACCTAAGAGCAACTTAGGACACACTCGTCCCACATAATAGAGAGGCCTTGGCCATCTCTATTTCCAAATACAAAGAACAAGCGTAAGAAATGATAAGAAATTTTGGCACCAAGTTAAAATTGAAAGACAATGGGGTGGGAGACTATTATTTATCTCTCTCTAATCTACCCCTATCCCCAAGATCCCATGGTCAATCGTCAATGTCTACACAACAGGCTACAACAGTTTTAGCCTCAACTTTAGCCCCCATCACCAAGTTTAATGTGATATTTATTAAATAAACTGAAGTAGAAGATAGAGCTATTTTGATTGGCTCTATAAAGATGAAGAATAATCCATACAGCATATCAAGTTACCCACAAAACAATATGGAAAAGGTTATGCTATCATGCAATAAATGGGTTATGAAGGAAATGGCCCTATAGGTAAAAGGAAAGAGGGTATTGTTGAACCTGTCCAACTAAAAACAATGCACCCAAAAGATAAGACTGGGTTAGGATATAGTGAAGATACTAAGGAAGAAGTGGCACAAACGTCATCAAATGAGGAGTTAGCTGAATCAATTTTGAGAATTCAAGAAAACAATTTTGACACTGACTCCAATGAATATGAATGGGATGACTTCTTTGACGATAATTTCATTTTAGAGAAAAGGGTGGACATCATACACAAATTCTCACTTGCATTCTTACAAGGGGAAAGCTCGAGGCCTCTTCTCGAATATGTTCTACAAAGCGATCATGACTCAAGTGAGACCGATTCGATTCAAAGCAAAACAAATTATCCACAGGAGGATACTGTATTAGATCTCCCCTATGATGACGTTAATGATCACATCTTGACCCTTATAGCCAGTGACCTTATTCATCCTAATGATCCATTTCCTTTGGTACATCCTGAACTCATTGATTGGGAACAAGTCGCACCCATTGATGTTCCAACTATTCCAAATTATGAAACCATAATAAACTTTCTTTGTTCCTCCCATCCCGAAACAAGTTCCACTAGGGAATCACAAAATCAGAGTTTTCGATGGGAAAGTGCTAAGTTTTTCAGCTATGAAATAGATAATATAAAATAAAGATCTAATGGTGAAAACCTAACAAAGGCAGTATTAGATCAAGAAAAGAGAAAAATAAAAGAAAGATCTAATGGTGAAAACCTAACAAAGGTAGTATTAGATCAAGAAAAGAGAAAAATAAAAAGCATATCCAATGGTGAAAACCTTTCAAACGTGCCAGAGGATGGGAAACTTGACACTCTTCCAGAGCATTATGAGGAAAGATCTTTCATTCTAATCGAACTAACAGAGGAACTCAATATAGGTACTACAGAAAAGCCCAAAGTTTTGTAATTAGCTGCATCTCTAACAGATGAAGTACTTGGGTTCACAAAATTTCTCAAAGATAATCAAATCAGTTTTGCATGGTCCTACATAGATATGCCTGGATTGTATCCAGATCTCATCATGCATCATCTATCTATTACACCGGGGGCAAAGCCTATAAAGTAGAAACTCAGAAAAATGCATCCACATGTTGCATTATTGGTTAAAGAGGAATTAAAAAATCTTTTGGATGTTGGATTCATCCGGTCCATGGACTATGCGGAATGGATCTCCAATATTGTGCCTGTTTCAAAGCTAGATGGAAGGATTAGAATTTGTACAGATTTTAGGGATTTAAACAAAGCATGTCCTAAAGATGACTTCCCCTTACCAAACATCGATATGATTGTTGATTTAACTGTTGGACATGCGATGTACTCATTAATGGATGGATTTTCAGGATACAACCAGATAAATATTGCACCAGAAGATCAGGATAAAACAACATTCACATGTCCTTGGGGTACCTATTGTTGGAACGTAATGCCATTTGGGTTGAAAAATGCAGTAGCTACATACCAATGTGCAATGACAATGATTTTTCATGATATGATGCATACATTCATGGAAGATTATTTTGATGACCTCCTTGCCAAACCTAACACCAGAGAAGGACACATAGATATCTTATCAAAAATCTTCAAAAGAATGGAAAAATTCAAAGTGAGACTTAACCCTAAGAAATGTGTTTTTGGTGTAAAATCTTGAAAGCTATTAGGTTACATTGTATCAAAAAAGGGAATTGAAGTGGATCCAGCTAAGGTACAAGCAATTCTTGATATGCCACCACCAAGGAACATTAGTCATCTACGCTCTTTGTAGGGATGGTTACAATTCATTCGAAGATTCATTGCTCAACTGGTGAATAAAAGTTTATCATTTACACATCTCTTACACAAGAACATTCCATTTAAATGGGAAGACAAATGTGAAGTAGCATTTGATCAGATAAAGCAGTATCTCATGAATCCATTAGTATTGATTCCATGAGTACAAGGAGTGCCTCTTATATTATATATTTCCGCCACGGAGGTATCTTTAGGAGCATTATTGGCACAGGAAGACAACTCGGGGAAAGAGCGAGAAATTTATTACATTAGTCAAACATTGACAAGTCATGAGTTGAATTATACATTCATTGAAAAATATTGCTTAGCAGTGGTCTTCACCTCTCAAAAGTTACGACACTACATGCTAGCACATGCAATAAAGCTTGTGACTAAAATTTACCCACTCAAATATCTTCTAAGTAAGGCAACCTTAACTGGCAGGTTGGCTAAATGGGTCATGATCCTGAGTGAATTTGACATTCATTATGTGAATCGCAAAGCTATAAAGTTACAGGCAATTGCTTATCAATTAGAAGAAGCACCAATACTGATAGAACATCCAATACACATTGATTTTACTAATGCCAATGTATTCACAACAATTATCCAGCAGTCATGGGCGCTCTACTTTGATGGTTCTTACAATCAACATGGTTCAAGAGCAGGAATTCTTTTTATTACACCTCAAGGACATACAATTCCAAAATCTTATTAGCTAGTGTTTCTATGCACCAACAACATAGCTGAATATGAGGCATTAGTAATTGGCATGTTGATTGCAGTAGACTGGAAAATCACCGAACTTCAGGATTTTGGTGATTCACAACTTGTTATAAATCAAATCAATGATAAATATCACACTAAAGATGACAAGTTGATACCTTATAAAAGAATGGTGGATGACTTAAAGAAATACTTTGTTAATATCAAGTTCATACAGATTCCATGTATTGATAATAAAGCAGTAGATACTATGGCTACAATCACCTCTCTACTCCAGTTGATAGAAAATCAAACACGATACAGTTTCCTGGTGGAACAATTTTTTTCTCCCGCCCATGACAATCTTGAAACTCAAGTCATTTGCCACTTAACCAATTCTGATTCTTCTTTATATAGCCAAATTTACACTTACCTAAAGGATACTATTTTACCCTTAAACTTGTCTAGGAATCAGAAAAGAAATTTCATCCATGAATCATCCCGTTACACCTTAATTGCTGACGTATTATATCGGTGTGGTCTAGATGATACCCTCCTTAGATGTCTCAAATGCGATGAATCTGAAAAGGCCTTACAAGAAGTACATGGTGGAATTTGTGGGACACACTCAAGTGGACTAACCTTAGCAAAGAAACTTGTTTGATTGGGTTATTATTGGCCAACCATGGAGAAGGAATCATTCATCTTTCTGAAGAAATGTGCAAATTTTCAGATTCATGGGAATCTCATTCATGCTCCTGCTCAAGAATTACAACCCTTCACCACAACATGGCCTTTTGCTCAGTGGGGATTGGACTTGGTTGGCAAGATACATCCATCATCTTCAAATAGACATAAATTTATCATTAAAGCCACTGAGTATTTCACTAAGTGGATTGAAGTTGTTCCCCTAACAACTGTTACTGGCAAACAAACTTCTTCATTCATTTTGAACTATATCATCCGCCGATACGGTATTCCCAACTCCATTATTATAGACAATGGAAGACCCTTTAAAAATCAGGATGTAGATGAGCTATGTGAAAGATTTCGCATCCAACATAGATTTTCTACGCCTTACTATCCATAAGGGAATGGTCAAGCTGAAGCTTCAAACAAAACAATTCTCAAGATTTTGAAGAAAATAGTTAATGAAGCCCGTTGAGATTGGCATGTCCAATTGAATCCAACATTATGGGCATACAGAATAAGTATTCACACACCGACAGGAGCTACTCCTTATGCTTTGGTCTATGGAGCAGAAGCTATTCTACCACTAGAAGTTGAGATTTCTTCACTTCGAGTATCACTCAAAGGGTTAATTAATGATGAAGATTATCGAGTATCAAGATTGAAAGAACTAGAACTGCTTGATGAATGACATCAAACTGTAGTTAATCATTTGAAGGGATACAAAAAAATTATGGCCCGTAAATACAATCACAAAGTCAAACCATGAACTTTTCAAGTGGGTGACTTGGTTCTCAAAGAAAACCCTCGAAATCAATAGGATCGAGAAAAGAAAGGAAAGTTTGAACCTAATTGGCTAGGCCCTTTCGTTATCGTTGCAGCATATGGATCGGGAGCATATCAATTATCAACTACAGAAGGGGACCAGTTTGAAGATCCAACCAACAATATTCATCTTAAGAAGTTCTACGCCTGAGAAAATATCAAAAACAATATAAAAAGTCCTGAAAAAAAAAATAAAAAAAATTGTTGCCTTGATGAAAACCTGGCAAACAGGCATCTTGGTAAATAGCAAAAAAATCATAAAATCAGGAAAAAGTGCAATAAAAACAAGCGGTGAAAATTTGGCAAACATGCATTGTTTGTGATTTTATTTGGCTCTTTCATCTATTAGGATTCATTTTGCATATCCATCTTATCATCAACATCACACACACCTCGCCATCGCATTCGCATTGCATCATCTCCTTGGAACAAACAAGGGTCTCATCATGGCTTGATGATTTGAGGGTTATCCTTAGCAGTAGTTGTGTCTAGCAAGAGTCAGAGTACGAGGTCACTAGGGGGCAGTTCACTTCTTGGAGTTTTTCTAGTAGGTAGTCGACAACATGTGTCTAAAAGCAAGTAAGCCTTGTCAAATCAAACTGAGTCTATACAACTATTTGATAGAAAAAAAGTGGATGATCTAAATATGAATAAAATGAATGACAAACTTAAAAGCATAAGTTGCAAATTGTTGTTTTGATATTTGATGACATCATATCCTTGGAGTGGTTCAATGATGTATTGAACTAGAATCACAAGGAAGAAGTATGATTTTTCTTTGCTTTTTGTCTATAAGTTAATCATTAGTATTGTGCAAATTGGTCGTGGGACATGCTCTACAACGTATCCTTGATGACATTTCAGAATTTTCATAGGAAAATGGTTAATTTTTGTCTGTTTATGCAAACAATACTCAGGTCATCTTGGTCCCATTATACCACGATGCTTGTATTAACTTGCTATATCAAGCACCATGAAAGCGGTACTTGGGTCATCATTGGTGCTAACATACCCTTTGATTCTTGTACTAACTTTCAACATATCAAAAAAGAAAGCGCAATGATGAAAATCAAGCGCAACATGAAATGACAACAAGGAGAATAGTTCATTACAACATTCTAGGACTACATAATTCATTTAGATTTGCATTCTGGGGGCTGTTTCAATAGATTTTTGAAGGATTGGTAAAATTCTCATATATCTTTTAAAAAACAAAAAATTTGAGTACAACTGGACATTTGTTTCATATCATTTTCATTATCATTCACATCATTTCACCATCATTCATTAATTGTGCATCATCATTTCATCATATTCATATTAAGTGCATAATTCATTCATTTCATAATCATATTGACATTTCCACTTACATACACATCATGTCACATACATAAACATTCATAGTAAGGTTGCATCCATTCCATTTATTTTACAGTCATCATTTAGGTTATCATGTTCATTTCCATTTCATTATGCAATATTGGTTCACCAATTATGACATTATCATTATCATCATAATACATCATTATCCATGTCATATCATTCATTAAGAAATCATATCATTTATCCATTTCCATTTGAAATCATTACGTCATATCATTTTTACATCATTAAAATCATTTCATTACATCTTGCATCTTATAATGGAAAATCATTTATCAAAATTGCATCATATGTCAGCATATTATTCATTTCATTTTACATCTTGCATTATCATACATAAAATGAAAGTAAAATCATTTACATCATCATTTGCATCATCATACATCACAAAAATCATACATGACATAGCATATATAGAAATAAAGCATGCATCCGATGAGCATAAATCATCCATAATCGAATCACCACTACCTCTCATAAATCTCATCAAAACAAATGTCCAGAAATACAAGGATATCAAATGTTTCAAAAAGATATATATCAAATACAATGGCATAAATGTGTGCAACACGTCCATCACTGGGTGACATCTGGCCAGGGCACATGGCTACTGCTGCCTCCTGAGATAGTAGGTCTCGATGGATCTCTGCTCCTAGAAGCTCTAATCTCTCATCTAACTAGCTGACCCACACTCCTGGTAGCACTCGTAGAGTGACTGCGTGAATGGGTCTGAGACCGAGTACCTGACTGTGTAAAGGCAATCCTCCTCTCAAGTGGTACTGCCTCAAAGTATCTCATCTGATAATACTCAGCCTCCCGAGCAGTCTCTAGTCCCTCTACAACAACCTCTCCAATAGAGGTGCTCTCCACTAATCTAAGAAGTTTCTCGACTAACCCCTCAGCCTGTATGCATCTCTCTCAAAAGTTATCCCTCTTGGCCATGAACTGAGCTACTTGTGGATCAGGAGCTAGTGGCTATGCAACCTATGCCTGTAGCTGACTAATCATCCCCTGAGCCTGTGCCAACTAACTCTACAAATTCTGAACCTCTGCCTGCAAAGCGTCCATCTGTCCCTATGAGGAAGCCTTGATAACGATCCACAGAGCCAAAGTACTCGGCTGGTCCACTACTCTCGGGGTCCATGGCCTCATCCTAAATGGAACATCAAAGATATATCTCTGTCCTCCACCCCCACCACCTCCATCATCTCCATTGTCATCACTACTATCATCCTGGCTGCCAGAGTCATCCCCCTCATCTCCTCCCTCATTAATATCCATGGCCGCAACATCCTCTACCCCTGCCTGAGCCTCTCCCTATGGCTGCCCTGCTATTGCCTATGCCTATACCTATCCTCTCCCTCGCTGAATCACTAGTCCTCCCATCAATGGGGTAGGCTTCTCTGGACTGGTAAACCTCAGAAAGGGATGTGTGTAAAAGAATGTGACATAATCATCTATCATCCCTGCATATGTAACCTTCGGATGCATGGCTCACTGAGTTGGTTGTAACTCAAAGTGCTATGCTCGGGTCACCTCAATGGTAATAATAGAACCCAACTCTGGTACATCCTCTCGACGTCTAGCATAATGTGCCACACCTTGCAGCATCATCTAAACTAGCCGAAGCTATCTCAAGACTCTCATCACCAGAAACCGCTCAATAATATAAGGAGTCTGCCCAATTAGGTATCTAGATCTAGTAACATATAGAAGCTCTATATCATCTGTCTCCCATGGATCACAATTTACATATGGTCTCCAGATGACTATATCCAAATCATCTAACTTGCCCAACCTCGGCTGGACAAGTGGCCCTGTCTATGCATAGACATATGGGAACCCAAGAGGACGATCCCTCCGAACAATGGGACGCATGATTGCAAAATGCTCCCATGCAAATATCTGTAGAAGAGTAACTCCACAAGAGAGACTCTTCCCATCTGTATACATGACCTGATGAAGATCGTGGTACAGATGGGCAAGCATACATGAGCCCCATGCATATCTAGTCCCATGGAGAAGCATATCCTCCAGAACCCTGCCCCAACCAACTGATAGTCCCTTTGCCCTATGATCAGGACAAAGAAAACCACCGATCATACCTGCTAAAACTGATGGTACTGGGGTATATCTCTCCACCATCTCCATCCAGAGAATCTCATATCCGGAGACATGAGGATCCTGGAAGACTCGTCTCAAAGCATCGGTCCATCCAATCTCCTTGTGATCATAAATCACAAACTTTCCAACTATAGGAATACCCAAAATCCTGTACACGTCCTCTGGCATCACTGTGATCTCTCTTGTCGGCAAATGGAAGGTGTTATTCTCACTGTGCCACCTCTCGGCCAAAGCAGTTAGTAGTGCTTTGTTGACCCGATACTGCGGGATACTAACCAAAGCTCTCAAACCACATTGGTCTATAACTCCTAAATCCACATGAGACAGTTGAGGAATCAATCAACATCATCAAACAATGATGCAAATCAATCAACAACAGATATATCAATCAAGCAAGTTCAATCAATTTCTATTTGCTTTACATATCGCATGGAAGCAAATTTACCAATCATTTCTATTATTTATTTTTCATATTGCATGGAAACAAATTTAACAGTCAATGTGACTCGGTATCTATCTATTTGACTTTCAATCAGGAAAGCAAATCTATCATTACTATTTGTTTTCATAATCGCATGGAAGCAAATTTATCAGATATATTTGTTCTTCAAGCACGAAGACAAATTTATCAAATCAAGCTACTCTATCCTTGATGTTATTCAAAAGCATAAAATCAGTTGTCTAGTCTAGCAAAACTCATCAAGCACTTTATCAATGTTTCTTCAAAATTTCAAATTCGGGAAAAATCCCTGGGTGCACCAAAATAGGCCATCAATGCGCTAAACCCTGTATGCGCAAGTTTAACCCCGGATGCCCTAAAACAGAGCTGCCATGCGCAACTCCATCAATGCATGACTCTATCTACTATATGTGCCAAGACATACTTTCTATCTGCTATTTCATCTATGCGCTGTTCGATCACACAAACACGCTATCACAGTAATCCTATGCGCCAATTCACCCTATGTGCCAATCTAGCATCTTATGTAGGCAACATTTATGTATGCGCTATTACAGGTACCCTATGCACCATTCTACACTATGTGTGACTGTTTCACATCTATGCACTACCTTGGGTGCACGACTTTATCTAACGTATGCTCTAAACTATGACTCGTACGTGTGAAATCAGGATACTGAAAATTTAAAAATTGCAAAAAAAATGTAAAATCGTCAAAAAAAGTTACGAAGAGGATCACGTCGACTTATCGGAGGTCTGTACACAATTGGTCTCTGATACCAATGGGCTCGCTCGAATCTATGGCACTCATAATGGATCGACATCGCGAATATCTCTCTCAGAGCTCTAAAATTTACCAAAGGTTAATGTTCAAATGACAATGACTTTTCACCCTTTTCACCTTTTAAGGGGGTAAATGTGTGCAAATATTCAAATTTTTGCTAAGGCAAAGCACTATTTCGAGAGCTAAATCATGAATTCTCCTCCGAAAATCATGCTTATTCTTTTATCATGTGATTTATCTCTCGAGGGGGCATATCGTATTGGTAATTTTTAAAAATCTAGGGCAAAATTCTTTGAAGCAATGCATAAAACACATCACTTCAAAGAGGGGCAAAATGTACACATCTAAAAATAGTCATGGTTAACCAAACCTGTTAATTAATAAAATATGAATTATTTAATTAATATTCTTAAGTCATCTACATATAAATAAATTTAATTATTTATTTATATTGTTCATTTTTACAATTCTTCTAGTTTAATTAAATGAATAAGTTTATTTAATGCTATCTTCCTCTTAATTAATTAAATAGATTTCACAATTTATTTATATTAATTATCACAAGTTTAAATTCTAAATGTAAATGATATTCTTCATTTCACATTTAATTAAATATTTTTAATATTTAATTAAAAGGCCTTTTCATATTTCTCTGACACATATTTAAATATTTATTTATTTAAATTATGGGGACACCTTCCATTTGTCTCTTAATCTTCCATCCATCTCTTAAAATTCCATCTTCTTTTCAAATTCTCGATCTCTCACCGTTCATCTTAACAGGTTTGAACTCAACCGTTGATCTGAGCCAACTGGATTTTTGCCTTCAAAAATCTATAAATACAACCCTCTTGTGAGTTGAAAAGGACCTCGAATTCTAGATTTTCATTCGTAGTTATTATAGTTACATTTTAGTTTTATCAGCATTTTAGTATCATAAATATTTTTAATTCTATAGATTAAATCATATAGTCATAAATATGTATTTTTAAATCAATCTCATTCTCCTAAGTTGTCATTTCAACAAACTGATGCTTACACAACTGAGAGCCAGCACTGTTAATCAAATCCTTGGAGATAGAGGACGATGGGATGAATTTGAAGAAGTTGTTTGAGTTTGCATTTATGCTTTCTAGTTTAGATTTCTTTAATATAATGTCTTATCGGTGTGTTAATTTTCTATTTAATTAGTCCACTTATTCCAACACACAAGAAGTATAATGAAAAATGAATAAGGAATGCTCATGTATTCAAACACACTTCCTAGATCTCACTGCCTTACATAAAACAATCAGATTAAATCCATCTGATGAGGTTGAACTGAGAAATTAGCTTCTACAAAAGCCTGATGACAGTTCCGATTATGCACAAAAAACTTCTTCTCACTTCAGTAAATCTTCTTCACACTCTACTCTGAAATCAAATAATTTGATCTTTATTCACACATTTCACATACATTCACCGAGCATACACCACACACACACTCACACTCCAAATTGAAGAAACAATCGTTCTTATATATTCGGTACATGAATTTACATCAACAACTCTGTCGGCCACAAATAAAGAATGAATTACAACTTTTCAGCCCAATTCATGAACAAATTTCAGTGCACACCAAATTAGGTCGATCGTAACTTAATCAAGACCTAAAACAACATCCTCAAACATGTAAAATAATAAAATATTAGTCCATTAGGATCCACAACACGATACCACCATCATTTCGGAAAATAGTATGAAAACCTTCAAACAAATAAAGGAAAATCTTTGATGACAAGAAAAATGATCAATGCAGACATATCACAATTATAGAGCATGATCTAGAAACATCATTGACCATTACAAATAGCATATGCAACAACTCAATTTACCAGAATTGCATTATCTTCTTCCAAAAACACCTACTACAAGAACAAAATAATGGTAGGAACTCAAAAACTCATAACTCGCTCCAATCGTGATGTGTACCACTGAAACTTCTAGAGAACATACTAGATAGGCTCAACAAGAAACCATTTAAAGCGCGACCTCTAATTATCAATGTACACAACTTTCCACCATTTTGATCTTCACAACTTCACAGACTGCTTACAACATATTTTTTCTAATTTTCTCAATCTCCTCGACATATAAAACCTTTAGAATCACCAATGAAAATAGTGTTGACATCAATGACAACCACATATTAGCAATACAACCACAACATCCAATATATTCTTGCTTCATACTTGCAAGGTGCTTTAAATATTGTCACTAGATTTTACTAATTATTTTAAATGAAAATTATTAAACATGATATTGATTAATTATATCATGTTAAATGATTATTTAAATTGAAGTTAAATTGAAATATAAATTGAGGTGAAATTGAATTTGAAATGCAATTACAATGATTTGAAACACATTTATATTGAAATTTGGGGTTTGTCATTGCTGATGAAAATTCGAGTGCAAGTGAATGCAGGAATAGGTGAATGTGAATGAAGGTGAGAACATCAATCATGTAGATTCATTTAATCCATTAGATGTTTATGAGGATAATGGAATCACACACTCACTTAGTTAATATTTTAATACATTTTTTTGATTTTCGTGTTTGCAAATTTTAAATTAAGTTTAATTGATTTCTCCAAATTTGTGAAAAGAATATGTTGATTTAAAAAGGCGATTTAGTTAATTTTGAGGAAATTTATTTAAGATAATTGAATTGGATTCCTTGTTTAGATATTTTATTATTATTTAAAAATAATAATGGTGTTATTTTAAATTAATGAAATAGACTTTTAATTGCAGAATTTATTAAAACGTAGTAAAAATTGTGTTATAAATTTTTATTTTTTTTTCTTATTTGAAAATATGAAAGAGGAAATATTAGTTGAAATTAAATAAATATCTAAAAATGAGTTATTGAAAATAAATTTGAAAAAAAATCACGTACAAAATGGAGATTGAATTTAAAACTGTAGTTGAACAAATTGAAGAAAAATATCTTCAATCAAAATTTAGAATTACGAGTTAGAAAATTGAACTGGAGATCACACTAAAATTGTGGATCTGAATTCTTGATAAAATCTATCAATTGCATGAGAGAAAACATAGAGAGGGTCAGAAAGAGAATTCGAAATTACAAGAGAGGCAGAACCCCGTTTTTGAATTTTGATAGGAATTTTTTATTTTTGGGAGGCAGAGGGAGTGAGTTTATTTTTTAATTTAGCTGACTGTTCACTCATCCCATGCACTAGAGGAGTTTGAATTTCTTGTTTGGTTGTTTTGAAAATTCATTGGAGACAAAGGAGGTTGCGAATTATTTTTACAGTTGCTGAGATTGTTAAGGATTCAATCAACATTCTCAACCTCCACGCAGCCAAGAAGGCAATCATCATCCCTTTACTCCCCATGTAGCAAGTAGAGCGAGAGCAAGCTAAGGCACGTAGGTAGAAAGGAGGGTCTTTTGATTTATCCCCCCCTATTCACACACCGACAACAAAGAAATAGGCGCACAAGGGATGAGGAAGCTAAGCGTTTGGGAGCAACAAGGCAGGTGTTTCCAGGGAGAACAAGGCACTGCCAAGGAGAACAAGGCACTACCAAGGATAACAAGGTGTTTCCAGGGAGAAGTATAAATTCTATTATGCATACTTTACTCCCAAGAAACCACTCTCCACACGCATCCAGGCAATAGGGGTATAAAGAACAACAAGAAAGAGGAGAGGGTACATAAAAAGAACACCAACTCTTCTCAATCGCAATTCACTAGCATGCAACAAGTAAACAACCAGAAGGAAATAAAATAATAATTAGAAAGGAGAACAACAACAAGAAGTGGGAAATTGATAGAGAAATCACTCTAATAACTATTTCCAGAGTCAGGAAATTTCCAGGTAGAAATTGAAAACCAATTCACAAATTTAGTAATGAGTTAAAAATTCTTCTCTAATTCTTGTATTTAGTTTGAATTGGAAAGAGAATATCTGTTTTATTAAATATAGGAAAAGAATAAACTATAGATTTTGTTTGTAAATCTATACATTCTGTAGAAATTTTTCAAACATTCAAACTGAGATTTTTCTAGAAAACAATTGAAATTAGAAACAAAAAATTATAGGAAAAATTGGATAGAAAACAATGAAAAAAAACTTATTTATAAATTTACGAGAAATTTAATTTGGAAGAAGATGTTGGACATAAAACGTTATTTTAAATTAGATTGGAATAAAATTCAAAACATAAAAGATTTGTATAGAATGTCTCTTAAATTTATAACGTGATTTCGAAATAGAAGTTAAAAAATAGTGATTTTGCAATTGAAACTCAAAACATTTAAAACATAAACTAAAATGATTTAGTTTAATTCTGTTTGAAAAGGTAATTATTTATCTTCTAAAAGTATGAAAAAACTGAAATAAATTGATTAAGTTAAAAATAGGATTTTCTTGAAAAGAAACAAACTATAACAGGATAAAATAGATGAGTAAATAGAAATAAAGAACATGTGATATTTTATGCTTGTTTTCAAATATGTACTTAATTTACATACTGGAGATACACCTTCTTCTTTTTGGTCATTTAATTTATTCGAATTAAATATTAATTTAATGATATTTATGGCTTAAAACGATGAAAAGAACAACATTTAAATTGTTTTTGCTTCTAACAAGATTCTTGTTGGATTGTTTTTGAAAGGTTGTATTTAATTGATTGGAACCATGCATGCTTGATAAATGAAAGTGCATGTCATGTTTTGGAAAGTTACTTTCCAGGACGGGTGCCGAATATGGATTATTAGAGAGTGTAGTTTTTCTTTTCCAAAACTGCTTTTATTTGTTGTGCATGACATATTACTTGGCCAAGTAACTTAAGGACCATTGAAATAGATGGAATTATTGAACTCTCTACCATATCCTAGTATCAAATTTGCTTGTTTCTTAAATGAATTAGAAAAATGAAAATTCTTGTGGTTTTAATAGTTATATTAGGAACACACTAGATTCCATCTTGCTTGTCGACTGCTTTTTTCTAAGCGATTCGTGCAGGGTCAAGTATTTATTGAATGAAAAAGGAATTTTGGGGAAGCGTAAGCTTCGAGGTTGGGTGGAAAAATCACTTGATCCTTGTTCTCATCTTCATTATTGAAGATATGCTATTAGATTGAAGATCAATAAATGTCATCTTCATTTATGTTTTATGTACTCTTGAATTATGTATTGAAGAGCTTAAGGTGACTGAATGCCTAAGTCTCGAATTGTAACTTATATTACAACTTATTTTGTATTATTATCAATGTTGTGTAATATGACGTGTATGTATTTAACTGGGAATGTATATTGAATCTTTTATCGACTTTAAGTCATTCTTTTTGGAATCGACTCGTGTTTTTATGATGTCCAAATGAATGAAGTGTCAAATATATTTTGAATAGAAATAAAATTATTTAAAGTTTTGTCGATGTTTGATTTAAAGAGTTTCGCTCTTTACATTTGGTATCAGAGCCCTAGGTTTGACCACTACGGTCCTTTGTCCATTACGCTAAAGAAACATTCCTTGATGTTGGAATTGTGATACATAATGGGTACAAGAGGAAAAGGATCTATTGCTAGTAATGAAAATGATAGGTTGGATCAGATTCTTAATTTTTTGAATCAGTAGGGTTTCAAAATGGATAATCTGGAACATGAAGTTCGAGATTTTAGAGAAGGACAAAACCCTCAAGTTGAAATTCCCCAAAATCAGGAGGAACACAATAATGAGAATCCAAGGGTTGAAGAACCACAAAATCCTCAAGAAAATATTGAAGGGATTTGGTGAAATATTTGAAAAGGGTAGCACCGCCCAAGTTTGATGGTAAGACTATAGGTGATGGAGCTGAAGCTTGGGTTATTGAGATGGAAAAGAACTTTGAGCTTAGGAATATATCCAATGAGACCAAGGCAGTTTGGGTTTCATATCAGCTTATTGGAGAAGTCACTACTTGGTGGGATAACGAGAAGACTGAAAAGTTACTACTAGGTGGGACTACTTGAGAAATTTTCTTGCAACTTTTCAAGAAGAGGTTACTTCCATAACTGTTCTTTGACAGGCAGATGGTAGAGTTTTAGAATCTAACATAGGGTGGTCTAGTAGTTACTCAGTACTAGGAGAGGTTCACTAGTCTCCGGAAGTACATACCACAATATCAAATGGATGAGAGGTTTTCTATTTAGAAATTCATCCTAGGCTTGAGGCCATAGATTTGAGCTGATGTAGATATTCATAATCCATTGACTATGGATGAGGTCTTTGACAAGGCCATAAAATAGGAACAAAAGTTGCAACAAGTAGCTTGAGTTCCTAAGTGAGTATGATTTTGGTATTGAGTATATCAAGGGTAAGAAAAACAAACTTGTTCAGTACATCTCTCTGCTATGTTGACCATAAGGTCAAATTTGAGACAACAAGTGTTGCAGTATCTTTTAGGAGATGAGCATTATGACAAGGTCAAGCAAGCCTTAGAGGCAAATCCTTCAGAACATAGATTTGATGGATATGTAATGGAATATGGTGGTATTGCCAGATATCAGGGAAGGATATCAGTATGGATTTCATCCAAGGATTACCTTTGAGCGGGAATAGGCATGATATGATCTTAGTAGTTGTTGATAAGCCGACGAAGGTTTCACATTTCATACCTGGAAATCTGAATGATGGATCATTGACTCTTGCGCGGAAATTTGTGCAAGAGATATTCAAATTGCATGGTGTACCAGAGACCATTATTTCTGATAGGGATACCAGGATGACATATAGGTTTTGGACTACACTGAATGCAACTTTGGAAACTAAATTGAATTTTAGTTCTGCATATCACCCATAAATTGATGGCCAAACTAAAAGGGTCCATCAGGTTGTTGAGGATTTGTTGAGGATGTACTACATGGATCAATAGTACAAGTGAGAGGAATATTTTCCACTAGTTGATTTTGCTTACAACAACTCATTTTATGCATCGTTGGGTATGGCACCTTTTTAGGCACTTTATGGACACAAATGTTGCACACCCATCAATTGGGACATGATGGAAGACATGATCTTTATTGGTCCAGATCTGCTCAAGAAAATGGATGATAAAATGAAGTTGATCAAGGGTAGGTTGAAGGAAGTAGTCAATAGAAAGAAGAGCTATGCTGATAGGAACAAGACTTTTAGACAACTTGCTACAAGAGAAAGTCTTTTTGAGGGTTAAGCCTCATAAGAGCTCTATCTCATTTGGGAAATCTTCAAAGTTGGTACTGAGATTTGTGGGACCCTTTGATGTACTGGAATTTATTAATCCCATTTCTTATAGACTAGCATTACCACCTACTCTAGCTCGAATCCATAATGTATTCCATGTTTCTTTAATAAAAACCATATCATCATGATGCATCTCATATTCTTGATTGGCGTTCATTACAGGTACAGTATCCAGGGGTGGTGCTAGTGTAGCCCATCTGAATCTTAGACAAGCATAGCATTAAGCTACGTAACAGAGATAGTACTCAGTACAAGGTCCAGTGGGACCAATATAGTGAGGATAGTGCTACATGGGAGGATTCTGAGATGATAGATTGTCATTTTTCTCATTTTCTGTCATAGATTAGTACTTGCTTTATGTAGAGATACTTGATACTCTGGATTTTGATTCACATGTTGTGAACTTTGATAGCATGGATGCTAATATTATTTGTCTATGCTTATGTTTGAGAACTATGTTGTTAGTTATTACTTCACTATGGTTGAGATACTATGTTTACCTATTGAGATACTATGTTTTGATTGATTGAGATAGTATGTTTTATTGATTCAGATGTTATGCTTATTAAATGATTAATAATACATCGAGACGATGTCTCTTCCAAGAGGGGAAGGATGTCACATATAGATTTTATTGATTATTTTAAATGAAAATTATTAATCATGATATTTATTAATTATATTATGTTAAATGATTATTTAAATTGAAGTTAAATTGAAATTTAAATTGAGGTGAAATTGAAATTGAAATGCAATTACAATGATTTTACATGCATTTATATTTAAATTTGGGGTTTGTCATTGCTGATGAAAATTCAAGTGCAAGTGAACGTGAATGAAGGTGAGAACATTGATCAGGTAGAGTCATTTTATCCATTAGACGTTTATGAGGATGATGGAATCACACACTCACTTATTTAATATTTTAATGTATTTTTGTGATTTTTGTGTTTGCAAATTTTAAATTAAGTTTAATTGATTTCTCCAAATTTGTGAAAATAATATGTTGATTTAAAATGGCGATTTAGTTAATTTTGAGGAAATTGATTTAAGATAATTGAATTGGATTCCTTGTTTAGATATTTTATTATTATTTTAAAAAAATAATGGTGTTATTTCAAATTAATGAAATAGACTTTTAATTGTGGAATTTATTAAAATGTAATAAAAATTGTGTTATAAAATTAATTGTTTTTATGTTTCTAATTTGAAAATATGAAAGAGGAAATATTAGTTGAAATTAAATAAATATCTAAAAATGAGTTACTGAAAAATAAATTGGAAAACAAATCATGTATGTACAAAATGGAGATTGAAGTTAAAACTACAGTTGAACAAATTGAAGAAAAATATCTTCAATCAATTGAAGGCAATCAAAATTTAGAATTGGGAGTTAGAAAATTTGAATTGGAGATTACACCAAAATTTTGGATCTAAATTCTTGATAACATCTATCAAATGCATGAGAGAAAACATAGAGAGGGTCAGAAAGAGAATTCAAAATTAGAAGAGAGGCAAAAATCTGTTTTTGAATTTTGATAGGAAATTTATTTGTTTGGGAGGCAGAGGGAGTGAGTTTCTTTTTTAATTTAGCTGACTACTAACTCATCCCATGCGCCATAGGAGTTTGAATTGCTTGTTTGGTTGTTTTGGAAATTCATTGGAGACAGAGGAGGTTGCGAATTATTTTTACGGTTGCTAAGATTGTTAAGGATTCAATCAACCTTCTCAAACTCCACATGGCCAAGAAGGCAATTATCCTCCCTTTACTCCCAATGCAACCAATAGAGGGAGAGAAAGCCAAGTCGCGTAGGTAGAAAGGAAGGTCTACTGATTTATCCCCCCCCACCCTATTCACACACCAGTAGCAAAGAAATAGGCATGTAGGGGATGAGGAAGCTAAGCGCTTGGGAGGAGCAAGGCAAGCATTGCTAGGGAGAACAAGTTGCTGCCAAGGAGAACAACGCATTGCTAGGGAGAAGTATAAACTCCATTATGCAGAATTTACTCCCAAGCAACCACTCTCCACACACGGCCAAGCAACAGGGGTATAAAGAACAACAAGAAAGAGGATATGACACGCAAAAATAACACCAAATCTTCTCAATCCCAATTCACTTGCATGCAACAAGTAAAGATATAGAAGGAACTAAAATAATAATTAGAAAGGAGAACAACAACAGGAAGTGAGAAATTGACAGAGAAATCACTCGAAAAACTATTTCCAGATTTAGGAAATTGCCAGGTAGAAAGTGAAATCCAATTCACAAATTTAATAATGAGTTGAAAATTCTTCTCTAATTCTTGTATTTAGTTTGAATTGGAAAGAGAATCTCTATTTTATTAAATATAGGAAAAGAATAAACTCTGGATTTTGTTTGTAAATCTATACATTATGTAGAAATTTTTCAAACATTCAAACTGAGATTTTTCCATAAAACCATTGAAATTAGAAACAAAAAGTTATAGGAAAAATTGGATAGAAAACAATGAAAAACAAGTGATTTATAAATTTAGGATAAATTTAATTTGGAAGAAGATGATGGACAAAAAACATTATTTTAAATTAGATTGGAACAAAATTCAAAATAGAAAAGATTTTTATAGAATGTCTCTTAAAATTTTAACATGATTTTGAAATAGAAGTTGAAAATCAGTGAATTTGGCAATTGAATCTCAAAACATTTAAAATAGAAATTAAAATGATTTATTTTAATTCTGTTTGAAAAGGTAATTATTTATCTTCTAAAAGTATTAAAAAACTGAAATAAATTTATAGACACTGAAAATTGGTCTAGGCCTACAAACACCACTTTGTATATAATTTTCTATTATCCATGGTCATGATTAAATAATGTTTATTATTTAATTACCTTTCTAACACATATTTCCTCTATTAATTAAATACTCCATTTTAATTAATTCACTAATTCGTTAATTGATTTATTCAACCTTGATTAATTAAATAAATCATAATTATTTAACTATGTCGCTAACTAATTAATTCTTCCTTCTTAATTAAATAATTTATTATTTAATTTATTCAATTCCACCTTTACAACAGTCAAATTAAATAAATTATCTTTATTTATTTAATTAAATATTTCATTTTTGAATGTTGAATTAAATTAACATATAGTTCATTTATTAATTATTTATGTCACATTCTTCTATCATTCAGTTATCTAAGTCATTCACCCACCTTCTGACTAAAGATCTATTTTAAATCCGCTAGTTATCTCCGGGTTCGATATCTAATCGTTTCTGCAAGAGGACTCTCTATCACAACTAGTCAGTTAAGTAGTTCTAACTCATGTGCATGGATGCGTTTATTAATTACATATATTTATTTAATTAATTAATTCATGCATGTATTCAAATTATTCATCTTCGAGTTCTAACTTTGTCTTTGACATTCAAAGTTTATTTCTTCTATTTTCGAAGACTCTTAACTGAATATTAAGATCGAGAACTCGTGTTCTTTCTATTTTCAAACAGTCTTGACACAAGATTAAGTTATCATTCTAATTTAGTCTTTATCTTGCAGTATTTTCTAACTCACGTTCTATCTAACACAGAACTCACATCGCATGACATTCGTCAATCTCATCTGTCGATCTCTCTTTCAATCTGAGCCAATCGTTTAAAAACCCAAAATCTATAAAATGGCCTATCATTATCATTATTCCTCCTCCCGAAATCATACACTTTTGAGAAGAAACTTATCTTTGATATTTTGCTTAGACATTCAACAAGGTTATGCTTGCATCAATACTGAAATTTGGAGGGCAAGAATACTTAAACAACAAAATGGAGAGGAGCAATCGAGATAATTTGAAAGAGTAGATGCATATTTGGTGAGAGCTTTCCAATTAATTTGTTTAGTTTATTCATGTTTACTTATTCGTTCTTTCTTGTTTTTCATTTACATTGTTCATTAGTTTAGAAGTAATCATTGTAATCTCTACATCTATTAGCATTTAATCTTGAGCATAAATCTAGGTCATACAAAATTGATTAAGTTAAAAATAGGATTTTCTTGAAAACAAACAAATTATAACAAGATAAAATAGATGAGTAAATAGAACTAAAGAACGTGTGCTCTTTTATGCCTGTTTTAAAATATTTACTTAATTTACATAGTGGACATACACCTTCTTCTTTTTGGTCATTTAATTTATTCGAATTAAATATTAATTTAATGATATTTATGGCTTAAAATGATGAGAAGAACAACATTTAAAATATTTTTTCTTTAAACAAGATTTTTGTTTGATTTTTTTTGAAATGTTGTATTTAATTGACTTGAACCATGCATGCTTGATAAATGAAAGTGCATATCATGTTTTTGGAAAGTTACCCTCCTGGACAGGTGCCGAATATAGGTTATTAGAGAGTGTAGTTTTTCTTTTCCAAAACTGCTTTTATTTGTCATGCATGACATATTACTTGGTCAAGTAACTTAAGGATCATTGAAATTATTGAACTCTCTACCATATCCTAGTATCAAACTTGCTTGTTTCTTAAATGAATTAGAAAAATGAAAATGCTTGTGGTTTTAGTAGTTATACTAGGTAGGCACTAGATTCCATCTTGCTTGTCGAGTACTTTTTGCTAAGCGATTCATGCAGGGTTTGGTATTTCTTGAATGACAAAGGAATTATGGGGAAGCGTAAGCTTCGAGGTTGGGCGGAAAAATGACCTGATTCGTGTTCTCATCTTCATTATTGAAGATATGCTATTGGATTGAAGATCAAAGGATGTCATCTTCATTTATGTTTTATATATTCTCAAATTATGTATTGAAGAGCTTAAGGCGACTGAATGCCTAAGTCTCGAATTGTAACTTATATTACAACCTTCTTTTAATTATTATCAATGTCGTGTAATATGACACATGTATGTATTTAACTGGAAACATATATTGAATCTTTTATCGACTTTAGGTCATTGTTTTTGGAATCGAGTGGATTTTTTATGATGTCTAAATTAATGAAGTGTCGACTTTATTTTGAATAGAAATGAAATTATTTAAAGTTTTGTCAATGTTTGATTTAAAGAGTTTCGCTCTTTACAAATATCATGCTTGCATCTATTCTTTATGAAATTGGAGATCTAAAAGTCTATAGATCAAGATGTTTCAGTTATGTTCTGGGATATTTTCTAGATAGAGAGACTTCTTTCGCAATAAAATCATGGTCATTTCTTTAAAAAATGTTGTTTTTCTCTGCAATTTTAGAGGAGAGTATGCCAACACTAGTTCTATCATACTTTTCAGTTTTCAGAGGATATGTTTAACATGTAAAAATATTGAAGTCACAAAATACTCTTTGTGTCAATCTGTCAACCAGTTGTAGTTCAAAACGTGTGTGATAATGACTAGTAGCATATGGAATTCAAACCTTTTTTGTGGTGTTAAGATAGGAATTTCTTAAGGTTGATGTGGTAGTGCAATGTATCATGTTGTTTTTGTGGCAAGAATTTTTTTTTTTGGGTAACCTATTACACATTTCATGTATATTGAATTTAGGTCCACTTATTAATCTTGGCTATTTGTGAATCCTTGATTGACATAGAAGAGTGTTAATGTAATGTCATGTATGTATTTCAAATATTTAGATGCATTGTAATGTGGTATGTGTGAGATTACATGAATTATAATTACACATGTGTTCAAAATAGTTTGTAGTTGATGCAAATTGAAGAGAAGGTGGTAGGAATAGTTGCATTATAGTGTGCGAGCTAGTTTCAGAAGATCGTATGCAATGACAAGAGTGCTAGCTATAACTTTGACACATGTTGAGTTACTATGAATATCCACAAGTAGGATTGGGGTTCTACATGTTGTATTATTTAAATTGGGGATTGGTGTCTCTAATGGGTTGGTGCCTACAAGCTCATTAGGGGATTATTGTCTCTAGTAGGTTGGTACCTAGTTTAGTGTGTAAAGTTTACTTATATATTTTTGCATTGTGAAGTTGGATTTGGGCAATAGATCAAAGCAACTATTCTCATTGTGGTTTTTTCCGTATTGGTTTTTCCATGTATATCTAGTGTTCACTTGTGTAGATGTGTGTACTTATGTTGTTCCTTGATCATTAGTTTTTTTACTTTGGTTCATGTGTCTTTTTATATATGTGTATTTGAGTTAAGAATTTTAAATAGATTTGACAAATCGATTCACCCCCCCTCCCCTCAATAGATTGTGTGCCCTTCACTAACCATTTTCAATAATAATTTTATTCCCCTTATCTTGGAATTTGGTAGAAAATTTTGCACAATTGGGTATTGGTATTTAGAGCCAACAAATATTACCTTGTACAATCAAATTTTACAAAACCTTATGTAACTAACTCACATATGACTAGCTACCACTTTTTAGGTAGTGGTTTTTAGGGTTTGAGTTATCCTAAGCTTTCTTATTGCATGGGAACAAATATATTATTGAAGTATTCTTAATGGAATTTTATTATGGATATTTATTATTCTTCTCTTGGAACCATAACACTTGCATGATATTGTAATTTTAGTTTTGGTGGATTATGTACATATAGAAAATCCACTCCAAGATATGTTTTGTCTCTTGGGATTGCTCTATATGATGACATACTATGAAATAGTTTTCCCTTTCCTTATTTTTTATATAGGCTGAATATGTAGCAAGAAATGAGATAGCTAAAGTAATCACATGACTACAATTTATTCTCTCAGTGCTTTAACATCATCAAATATTGCCTTCTTCATTATATTATAATAATCAAAAGGTCTTTGAACTTTCCAACAATGTAATGCTTCATTATAGAATGATGTATGCTAATGTCTATTAGTATTACATGAGATATCCGATCAAGTACTAGGTAATCAATATTCAATATTAAAAGACTAAAGGCCAAATAGCTATTATATTCACCGAAGTCTCATGTGAGGTGTAAGTTTCTTTATGTCTTAGAGATCTTTTATACTTAAGAGAGATTACATGAGTATTTGGTATTGGCATTTAAGAAGATTGCTATGAATATCAAATCAAAATTCATAAATACATTTCTTTAAATCTTCTAACACATACAATTAAAGTGATGTTAATATAACTGATATCAAATATTGGTAAGCATGTTATTAATAGTTTTAGTAAATTAACTCGATGAATTAACATTAACTCATTATGATATTCTAATTTATTAGAAATCAATTTTGTCATTGCGATAATATATTCTTATATATGAAAAAAACCAAAGTCTTCACACCTATGAACCCTTTGAATAAAATTATGATTTTGTTAAGTCATCTTCCAAAATCGAATTTCCCTTGTCTTTAATTACTTTTCACTATCCACCCATAGATTTCACAAAGAGAACGGTAGTTGAATTGTTTAATAATTTTCTGTGGGAAGAATGGTCGCTGAGATCCCAACGATCGTTTCGATTGCGACGCTGTTTGAATTATTAAAATACCAACAATATGATCCATTCAATATTTATTTCATGGCTCTCCATCTTGGTGTTAAAGCGATAACCGTTTAAATTGGCACCAGAATTCTTTTCATCTTAATTTATCAATTGTTGCTTTGTCCTTAATTATATGTAACATTCCTTGGACAAGATAATATCTCTAAAATTCATTATATAAAATAAATTTTATCGACTCGTTGATTGATTTGAGTGGCATTCAATTATGACCGTTCAGCTGTCGATCAAATAATAGCATGAAGAGTACGGTGTCTCTTGAGAATTCTGTTATCATAATCTGCTCGCCATTAACAAGGAGACACTCGCAAAGTTGATGGCGGTATTCGAAATATATTTACCACTTGCAGGCCCTTATTTTGTATGATATTAATGCAAACCAAGTGCTCAGTATCCTCTAACAAAGAGACCCATTGAATTCTTCTCTAAATGTAGGAATTTCATCAATGATAATGGTGGGATGTTATATTATACGGAGATGATCGCTAATTGCAGGAAGACTACCAGGGCAAACGGACAATCAAATCAAGAATTACTGGAACACTCATCTGCCAACAATTAGAAGGGAAATAAGAAAACTCTTCCCAGTTCCTTAACAAGATCAAAACATGCGAAGGGATTAGTTCGTGACCTCAAAACTAATCCCGTAAGAACAACGTGGCAAGGCCACGAAAGTATGACACTCCATAACCAAATATCATAATTTTTAAGGGAAAAGAGCAACGATCTGACACGCATGGACTATAACCAGTAGTGGTAGGGAAGCCCAAAATAGTGACGGGCATTTAAATGAACACACCATAGATGAATTTTATCCACCACTTTCAATTTTCACAAATCGAGAACGAGCTTTAAAGAAAATTTACCAAGCACTACCCTAAAAGTAGAACTTGTTATTTGTGTCGAACATTAAAAAATAAAATCAAGTACTTATTCCATAGTGTGAACATGGAAGTTAGCGAGATCACAAACAATTGAAGCTTGACAAAGATATCAAACAAATGATCTAATTAAGTCATATTTCAATGAGATTGCTTACAATTTTTAATTATGACTCTATTAAAGCATGAAAGAATAATGTAATTCAAACATAAATCTTAACTAGATGTAAACCTTAATCCCATCAAGGGATTAGTGCTGGATTGATGTGGAATGCTCAATCTTTTCCTAATCCATGATGTTGCAAAACTTCAATTGATTAATAAGTTGATGAATGAATGTAAGATGAAGCTAATTGATTCACAAATAGTGGTCTGATCTTAAAAGTGAGTATGAAAATGGTTATAGGGTATGTGCAGGATCATGATGAGCCAAAAAGTGGCAATATGATGGGTATATGGTCGATCACTTTTTTTTTACACAAAATTGATGAAACGAAAATGGTTTTTATAGGAGATTCTCAACTTTCCACCAATATAAATTATTTTTTACTTTTAATTTAATAAATTATTATTATTCATTTTCTATTGAATTATGACTAAAGTCTTGATTTTTAGGCTAATTGAAAAATATTTATAACTTTAAAATGGTATCATACTTTTTGAATCCAAAATATGTGTCACATTCTATGTTTTTCATACTATAAGATTAAAAAATAAAAAAATTGAATTTCATGAAGTTTTGACCAAGTTAAGGTGGTCA